>PITA01023032.1:0-29044 GCA_004023965.1 Spilogale gracilis
GGGCCTGAGCCCCTGCTCGTCCTCTCCCACAGGGGCCTGAGCACCTGCCCCTGGGCTCTCTGAGTGGGGGAGGGAGCTCTGGCCCCAGAAGGTGTCGGATGACCCCAGCTGCTATCCACACAGGTCCCCTTTGAAGTACGTCCCATTGGGGGCAGGCGCTGGCGGGGCCTGCGGAGGGACCTCACACAGACTGCAGCTGCGCGCTGTTGATCCCCCAGCTCTGGCAGGCCCTCTCTGGAAGCTCCTCCCTGCGGCACGTAGTGGCCGGGCGGCCTGGGGATCTCCGCTGAGGAAGACTGGCTCTCAGCTCCACAGATAAACAAAACACACTCTGACCCGGGGAAAGGCATCAAAGGAGGGCCGGACCTTGGGAGCTGCTGGAGCGCTGGGAAGAGCGAGGATTACGGTGTCTGGGCCTGCTGCCTGCCTCCACCCCAGACTTGGCCCACCCCCTTATGGGGCTGCCTGCACCCTGGGAAACCCTCCAAGGCTAGTCAGCAAGACCCCCCTGGTAGGGTTCACCCCAAAACTCTGCTCGTACATCAGCCACCCAACAAAACCACCGCCCCCCAAGCCCTGACACTCAAGAGCACTGCTTCCAAAGCACGTTCTCCCCCTTCTCTCGTTTTGCCTTCAGCTCAGCCGCCTGGCAGAAAGCGGGGCCTGCTTTCCCAGACGTGGAGGAGGAAGAGGAGCCAAGGTCAGAGGCCTGAGCACTCTGGGCTTTCCCCGTGAGAACCTTTTTCACCGTGAGAGTGACTGTGATGGACGCGGACCCACATCTCTGATTTCCACAGCTGAGCATGACTGACTATTCTCCCCGCGTTATAGGTGGATCAACGGACCAGAGATACTCAGTGACAGCTGTGCGTCTCATGAGTGGCAGGGCCAGGGACCGCCGAAGGGTCAGAACCCTTTCCACCAGGGTTTCCGACCAGGTGGGCTCACCTCTCCACATTCCTATAGCTCTTGCTTTTCATATCCCGGCCCAAAGGAGGCACGGGGCTCACCTATGCTCCCCTTCCAGGTCCTCTCCTCCTTCTTCTCCTCGGCTAACTGGCTGCTGGTAAGTGAGGTCTGGCGGGAGTGGGTCCCGGTGGCCGCAGCAATGGAGGGGACAGAGCGGGCAGGACGCAGGCTCGAGGAGTCCGTCTTCCCGGCGTCTTTACGGGACCGCTGCTGCAGGACCTTAATCATGGCGTCCTTCTCTATGATTTTGGCATGGAGATTCTTAATACTGTGTAACAAAACAAAACCAAACGGTCACAAACCAAAGCTATTTGGCTAGAAAAACTTGAACCATTTATCTCAGGCCGCCCCAGGGTCCTGAATTATAACTCAGAGGTGAGGAGCTAAGTGCAGCGTGAGTCCTCAAGCATTTACAATCTGCAAATTGTACAAAATGGGACTTTTGCAGCAGATCAGAAGGGCACAGCTTCTGGGCCTCTCCTGGGACCCCAAGGGCATACATCCCAAATGGCTGCGGCCTCCCAGCAGGGACCTCCCGGACCCCGGTATGCTCTGCTCAGGGTCCCTGGGGGCGGGGGTGGGGGGCAGTCAGGTATCTGAAGCCTCACACAGGATGGCTTTCCACAAAAGTCAATGTCCCCATTTTCTGAGAAAAGAGAAATAAAAGACCGTCAGGTTTTCTGGGGAAAGAGGATTTCATCCCCCTGATGGCCCAAAATGAGAATCAGGAAGCCCCTGGTTTCTCTTCCTGACTCGGGTGTCCATGGCTGAGCCCGCAGCTGCTCAGAGCAGGGAGGGACTGGAGGAGAGTGGCCACACGCGCACAGCGGTCCCTTACGTGTACTCCATGTCCTGACACCTCTTGGTGGCCTGTACCTCCTCTTCCTCCTGCCAGATGTGGGCCTCCAGCGAGCTCTCGCCGTAGCTGCCGTTCCTCGAGTGGTTGATGATCGTGGTGTCCCTGGGAACAGAGGACACACAATGACACCTATCTTCTTGGGCAGGCGTCCGAGGGCCCCACGAGACCATATCTCTCCAGACTCCTTCACCCCCTCCCCCTCTCCAAAATCCTGGCCAATTCTCCCCTTAGACTTGACAGAACGGATACAGTGTCTGGAGAAAACAAAATAAAATCCAAAGATCAAAATTCACTGCCCCTACTGCTAAGGACACTGGGTGTCAAGCTATGCGGCCTGCTGCGGTACCCCGACCGTGCCCCCGACCAACAGAGCGCTGCTGCTCTCATTCTAGAAGGGTCTGCATGCTTATCCTCCATATGTCTCTTTTCTCAATCAGAGTCAAAGTTCTATTCCAATTTCTCACCCAACCTAGCAGTGATTTCAGTATTTTTATAGTAAAACAGAAACTCAGGGAATACTTGGAAATACACACTGGTCCTCTCAGACAGCGAGGCTCAGCCGAAACCTTCCGTCGCGTCTGCAGGCTAGCTCACGTCTAGCGCTACAAGCCCCTGTGTGACAGCCGTGCCGGGGGGTGAGGCAGGGAGATGGAGACACACACCTGTCCCTGGAAAGTCCAGTCAAGGCGCTGGAGCGGGCAGGGGGGCAGACATGGTGGGTTAAAATGCAGGGTAGCAGGGTAGTCTGCTCAAAGTGAACTACTCCTCCGTGGTTTTCAGGAATTATTCCTAATGATGACCGGTGAAAAAAAGCTGAGCCGTCTAAGTGATCCAGGTATGTGCTAGTGTCCCGACCAGGCACTGTCAAATTGATAAACAGTCGAGCCGAGGATCTCACATCTCTTTACCTTCATATTCTAATGCTGCAATCATATTTAAAATCTTAATAGCGCTTTTCTAGAATACTCAAGAATAGCAAAGAGAACTCCTTCTTTCATCTAATGACCGCTATCAACAAATGAGCTTCTCCTTTACGCCAGGGACGGGGTAAACCATGCTCCACGGGGCCCCGCACACAGTCCTCACGGCAACCTCGGTAGCTGGAGTTATGCTCCTCCTTGCATAGACGAACACACAGGCGAGCTGACTTGGTGAGAACACCCAGTTAGGGAAGGCGGAAATGGATTCAAGTGTGGGTATTTCTGTCCTTGCCCTGAGCCATCGCTCTATGCTCCTGAAGCTGCTTCCTGTGTCTTCTTAAGAAATATCTGAGAGTGAGCGTGAGCAGGGGGAGGGGCACAGGACGACACAGACTCCGCGCTGAGCAGGGAGCCTGACGTGGGGCTCGGCGGCAGGGCCCTGCAGTCATGCCCTGAGCTGGAGGCAGGCACCCCACTTCCTGTTTATGAAGAAGGCCTCAGTGAAAGGCATGGAGATAAAATAAACCGACAAAGCGGGTGCATATGAGAGTGTGTATTTGTGTGAAATGCAGCTGAAAATAAAGCACAAGGCCAAGTGACATAGAAAAAAGCAAAAGCTTTAAACACATGGACGGCCAAAAGAGCGCTTTAGAAGAGGTGCTCCTGAACACCGGGAGCGGGTGCTGGTGGTTTGTGTTGTCTCGTTGCCTAGGCAGGATTTTGAGGCCAATTCTGCAGATTATGAATTCACCCTATACTGTACAAAAACCATCACCACCGAAATCAGCGACCAGAGAAAACATTTCAACCCATTTCCTTCTGGAAAATTCACGCAAGGCCAGATACCAATTAAAAAACTCATGTTTATGCTGTCAAGTGAGGAGAGCAGGAAGAATTAGATCAAAACATCTCAGGAGGTAAAATCACACACGAGACTCTCAAAAACATTAACTACGCCGCACTGAAATCTGTAAAAAGGTGCAAAGCCATAAAAAAAGGCCCAACCCCTCAAGATTCTGAACAATGGTCCGAGATGCATCAAGATGGTGAAAGCTCTTGGTACACTAAAGTCAGTCCTTTAAAGATCGTTGCTCGTGAATGTGACGCGAACACCAGTGGCTGGAGAGCCACAAACCCAACGGCTGGTCATCTGACCAGTTCATACGTGGCCATGCAGCACCCAGGCAGAAGCTCAGAAAGTTCTTCGTTTGCCCCCTTTCTCCCTTTCTATCAAAAGGAAAGCAGTGCAAAATTACAGAGGTTTTCTTTGAAAAGAACATGAAGATCGGAGCTAGTGCCCGGACCTCATCTGCACCGATGTTCCCCTAGACGGTGGGAAGGAGTGGTCAGGAAGGGGAAGGGAGTTTCCCACAGAATTATTAGATGTCCAATAAATACACATGTTAGAAAAGCGGGGAGGGGGGCAAGGGAACTGGTCGAAGGGCCTTCATCCACCTGTGCCTCTGAGACTTCGAGCGGGGTAGAGGAGAGCTGCAGGGCTGGGGAAATCCCACAGGACTCCCTTCTTTGTGGCCAACAGAGCAGTACACCTGGCCTGGAGGAGGACAGGCAAGGCGGGGTCTGGCTCAGGTGAGCGGCTGGAGGCAGGCTCTGCCCTGTGCCCAGCGCGGGCGTCTTATGCTTCAGACCCCTCCATGCCCTGACTTCTGATCGGGCCTCCCGGTCCCAACTGTCCTCTGGGGCCCAGGGTCCCGAACACATGCTTAGCCTGATACAGCATGGGAAGCAGTAACGATGATGACACACAAAAGCCCCCGTGGCACGTCTCCAGGTTAACACACTGTTCCAGCGCTGTATCCTCAGTAGAGTGGACGACAGTGGTTCTCTGCCCCTAACCAGCCAAGAACTACCATTTCCGTTTCAGAAATCAGTTATAATCTTTGAAGGAAGTCAGTGACACTCAGAAAGGCTTATACATAATCACAGGCACACAGTCAGCAGCAGAGGAAGGGTCCTGGGGGGGTGTCCCGCCTGCCTGCAGGTGCAGTGCCCCTCCATTAATAAGCCCACGGAGCGTGGTAACTCCCAGCACCATCGTCGACTGGGCTTTAGACCCAATCGGGCAAAGAAGGCCAAAGTCTTTGGTAACTGTATGACCGTCTGGCTCTTCCTCAAGATAGACGTGAGTTATTGCCTCAGAGAACAAAAAGCTGAGAAGCAACACCTCTCTGCTCTGTCTTCGCCGTTCTCACCCTGGGCAGGAGGACTGAACAGGAGGCCACAATTCCCTCCACCTCTTCTGCCGTCACTTCCAACACATGACACACCTCTCGAAGGTCTGTCCTCGCTCCCGGGTCTCGCTCAGAGGGCCTACTGTGCGCTGTCTTCCCTCACGTAGACATAAATAACCAAACACTAGGAACTGGTCCCCGGTGGCCACTCTCCACACGAGTCCACAGGGTCTCCCCAGGTGCGAGCACGTCGTGGTGCCCCGCTGAGGCACCTGTGCCCACATGGGTTGGCACTGCTCTCTCTCCAAGTTCCTGGAGGGAACCCCTGGAGGTACCAGAATGCCTGGGGGTTCTTCTGTACCTAAGGAATGAATGTGAGAGCCCACGAGACCTTATAGAGTACCCCCACGCCCTCCACTCCAACAGGCCTTTTCTTCCTCGTCAAAGGAAAAAATAACGTGGCCCGCAAAACGTGGGGCTGACTAGGTGATGGGGCTGCACCCACTGTCTACTCCTTGCCGGGTTCGGGTCTCAGCCTCCCACAGGGCTCAAGAACGGCCCACGGTAAGTCCAGTTGGGGATGTTCCCGAAGATCTGAGGATCTCCCCCACCTATACTGTGGCCCTGAACTTTGATAAGCCTCAAACAACTGTGAGTGTAATGCCCATGGAATCTATGGCCCACGGCCCCAGGGAGGCAGCAGGAGCCCTGACTGTGGGATGCACAGCCCCTCGAGTTGGGGGGTACACGGAGGACAAGACCATGTGCAGGTAAGCCCCAGCAGTCAGGGGAAAGCATCTGCTCATTCAGAGAAGAGAATGCTTTAACAGAATTCCTTTGTCAATTACCACGCATTTGGAGCTTATTTAATTTATTTTTTTAAAAAGATTCTCTTGGTTAGAGAGAGAGAGAGAGATCACAAACAGGGGGAGGGACAGAGGGAGAAGCAGACCCCCCGTGGAGCAGGGAGCCCAACACGGGACTTGATGCCAGGACCCCAACCCTGAGCCACCCAGGTGCCCTAGCTCATTTTTAAAGGAAGGATAAGGCTGTGTGCCCACAAAAAGGAAGTAAAGCAGCAGAGGGAATGACCAACAACAGCAACGATTCCAAAGCAAAAGAAACCAGGCTTCGGGCCACCCACAGCTCCAGGGACCACGTGGCCCGGCACTAGCGGCCAGCGTGACTGGGGTACCCCAGCACCCCTCTCAGAGCCTCACTTCTTCACCAGCACAGCCCTTGGGGACGGGGGGACCTGACCCGGTTGAGGATCGGTGGCAGCCCCATCGGGGACTGAATCTCGTCCGGCCCGTGACACACATGCGCGGCTGAGAGAGAGCACGACACCCCCGCCCCAGGCCAGGCAGCATCCCGCCGGCCTCACCTCTCGGCTGCGGCAGTGGCCGCGGCGTTCATGGCGAAGTGTCGGATGGTACTCTCCTCCAGGTACTTCTGCTCCCACTTGGTCATGTCGGCCTCCAGGGCCAGGATGCGCTCCTCCTTCTCCCTCACGAGTTCCATGAGGGCCGGGGCATTACACTCCGGCATGCCGGGCAGCTGGCCGTTTCCATGTTTCTGAGAAGCAAAAGAAATACGCATGTTGAGGCAGGAGAGGGGCAGAGCGTATATGCGGGGTGTGCGGACCCCACAGCGCACTCCCGCTCTGTCCTCACGCTCTCGCTCGTCTCCCACAGGGAGGACGCTCACCCTCCAGGTCCTACGGCCAAGGAGGATCACCCTAATTCTCAGGCAACTTTGTGCGACGACCTTATCCCGGTGTTAGAGGTGAGACACGCAGCTTCTGGGAGGTGGAAGGAACTGGCACTTAATCCGTGGCAGCAGAGGAAGGGGTGTCTGGCCCACGGAGGGGCCTCAGAAGCAAATCAGCTACTACGTAGGAAAGCCTCTCTTCGACTTTCAAGCGCTGACCAAAATAAAGGGTCACCAGAAATGTGCGAGTGCAAGCTCATTTTTCAGCCCTTCCTTTTCATCTGGGTCTGGAAGATGGGAAACGGAGCAGTTGTGCTATCTGGACCGCTCGCAAGTGAGGATATCGATGTTTCAGAGTTCTTCCCTTTTAACGCAGGTCTATTATCTCCTCTGAACAGCATGACTTGCATGTTTCAAGGTTCTGCCTTCGGAAGAGAAAGATGTCCCCCCCCTTACTCCGTGTCCTGGGACGCACACTGTCCTCATGCTTTCCGGTGACCACAAACTGTAAACACAGAGCTGGGTGCAAGGTGAGGGCTAGCCGAACGCTTCACCTGGAACCACGTCCGTTAACTGGGACAACAGCTCCGTGCGTGAGCTGCACTCACAGAATCTAATCCTACCAGACAGACCAGAGCACATGGGCCCGGGGCTTTCTATGACCCATATGTTTCTGTTCAGTCTCTCAAAGCTTTTAATTACAAATACTCTAGAATCCAGTGGCTGCTTGCCAGTAACCAATATTTACGTAAGAATAGAAAGCATGTAACTGTCCTCATCAACCTACACAGAAAGCTTCTGACCCTATACGGCCAGGCCCTGACCTCAGGCAGGGGGATAAATGAACCAGTCCATTGGGATGAGAAGCTGCCCTACCGTCAGGAAGCTTCTAAGAAAAAGACCCCACAGCCTGGCTGAATGGCCATCTATGCCCGTCATTTTCTGTCTCACTCCCATGTGATGACATCTCAGTGGGCTGATTTCTGCAAAATCCTCTTGGCCTCACCTCACGTGAGATCATGGTACCTCTTCACAGGGCCCCCGATTCAGGTCATTAAAAGTTCTTCAAATAAAAGCATGAGTTTCAAGATCCGAGAAGATGAAGATAGCATGGTCTAATGGATAAGCACAGTGGCCAAAGAAAAACAGGTTGAGGGGGCAGGCAAGCCAGCTTCTGCTGCCCACTCAGCTTGTCCCCAAATATTTACTGTCACGTACGTGGTGCTGGCGTTAGCACAGTGAACAGTAGAGATATGATCTCCGTCCTTCGTGTTGTCACTTTAGAGGAATGTCCTGATCAGCTAATGACTTTAGCCTGGTCTCTCAACTGCCCTGTGCCTCATTTTCCTCTCCGAGAACATTCCCTCCTTCTCTCTTCTACCTTATAGAACTACTGTGGCAGTAAGATATGAAAGTTATCCTGAGTTCTTTGCAAGAAAGAGAAGACGGTGAACTCTTAAATGTGTCCATTTCCCTTCCTCTTACCTCCATCACTCTTTTACCTCCTCTCAGCTTCTAACAATGCTAAGTACGATCTCACTTCCCCGATGGAGGAAGATTCCTTGTAATAACGGGGATAATGGAATTGTGTGGTGTTGCAGCACTCAAAATAGAAGATCCCAGGAGAAGTAACTGGCCTGTGGTGTATGGGTGGCATATTAATTGGAAAAGAATATTTTCTCTTGCTCTAAGTATCGAGATGTGCTCTCTGTTAGCCAGACTCGTGACTATCCCCTCAGAGGTCAGCACGGTACCAGGCCTCAGAGAAGCCTACCTCCAAGCTGGGGCGGTTAGGATCTCAGTAACTAAGAAGAACTCAAGGCTGGTCCTTTAAATACCAGGGCACAAGGCTCAGGCTGGATGGGTCAGAAGCCCAGAGGCAGACTCACCTTTCCTATGAGCTGACAACTAAGCCAAGATGGTGGGAGGCTGGGTGGGTTCCTTCATTTTCTGGCCAATCTCACTCACACCTCCTTCCCCAGCCAAGCACACACACCCAGAGCAAAACGTGTGTGCCCGCCATGAGAAAGGGCTGAGCTGGCCCGAGCAGAGGCTTTCAAGTGTTTTCAAGTATTCCAACCACAAGCACTGTGCTCTATCCAGTAGATAATTCCACGGAGCCCTGCCTTGCATCTCCCTGGTTCCCAGCTTAGAGCACAGCCTTCAGCAGCTGCACAGAGGGCTTGGCCCCCTGCAGACGCGGTGTGGCTGCTGACAGACGAGCTCCAGGATCCCTCGGGAGCCAGGAGCCTCTAACCAGCGCCTGATGGAGTCCAGCCCAGCTGCAGTTTTCCTTGCTGAGGCACGCACAGACCTGGGCTGGGCAGTGTAACTCTAAGCTTATCAGCAGCTAAGTTATATTGATGGCTGTTACTGGCAGAAAGAAGGAAAAGCAGAAGAACCAGGAGCTTATGGCCAATATTATACCCTAGGGAGAGTCGTGAGCTCCTTCCTTTCCTTTACCTCCGAAAACTCACTGATGGTTACGCCTGACTTGCTTCCCCCTCTTACTAGCTCCCATGCGGAATCCCACTTCAGGACACCCTCGACAACATCAAGAGCCTTCCAGCTGGTCCCCCAGATTTCTACAGTCACCCCTGCAGCCCCTCCTGAGACCACGAGACGGCTCTTCTCTGATACCCCGTATATTCTTCTCCAGTTAAAAAGCCCCCGGTCATCGGCTCTCTGCTGACTCTGGGAACAAGTACAATCTCTCAACTTGCCCCGATGCCTCCCACCAGCTGGCCTCTGCCGCCTCAGGCCCGCCTCGCCGTGCATTCTCCCCCAGCTAGCTGCTGCCAGGAGCCACCCAGAACATGCTGTGCCGTCCGTACCTCTCACCTATGCAAAATCCTCCACTACCTCTGATGTTCATCCTCCAGAATGTCCAAAAAACCCATCTTTCAAAGTCCAACTCAAATGTCCTCCCCTGTGAAGCTGTCTACAGCTGCATTCCCCTATGCCCAGGCCCTCGGGGGTTAGCACTCGCTCCCCTTTAAGGACTTTTGTCACGGCCACGAGGGGACCACCTCGTTCCTCCACTGGCCACGACACTGGATCACTGGGAACAGGGGTCGCTCAGTCCCCTGCGAGTCTTCGGTGTGCAGTGCGCAGCCTGAACCACAGCACGCTGCTGTAGGAACGGGCGGCCCGGCCTCACCTGCTGCGTCCTGAGCGCGTCCAGCTCTCTCTCCAGCCAGGTCCGCAGCCTCCGCTCCATCTGCTCCCGCTTCTCGCACGCAGACTGCAGCTGGCTCAGGGCCTGCTGGAGCTTCTCCACCTTCTCCACGTAGGCTTGCTTCTCTCGTAACTGAGCGGAGGACAGTGAAGACGAGCAGAGAACTCAGACCGGCAGTTCTCCAAGCTGGGGTGGAGGTGGGGCGAGGGCAGGGGTCAGACTACCTGGGGGTCCTGTTTGGATTACAAGTGCATGGCCCTTCCCTAACGCATCCCTCCACTGGGCTGGGACAGCAAGGACTGACCCAAAGGCCACCAGCTACACCTAGAACAGATGGGATGCCTGGAATGAGAGACACCTACCGGGGCACCTGCTTTCAGCCATGCATCCAGCTCTAAGCTCCCTCCTCAGTGACTACTTAATCCTGACAGCATTTGCAGACATCGGAAATGGAGTCGGTGAAGAGTTTTTAAGGCCATAAGGAAAAGCGTATTCTATCATGTTAAGTAAAAAACTCAGAATCAAAAATCACATACATGCTCACAGCTCTGCCTGCCTATCATCTACGCAGGAAAAAGGACTGCAAGGAAAGACTTAAAAGCATCACCCGTGTGCATCTGTATGGCACAACAGGAATTTCTCCTCTTCCTTATTCTCTTCCGAAGTTTTCAAATCTTCTATAGTAATGGTAAGTTACTATCATGGAGAAATTGTAGGTCTACGTATACATTTGTGAATAAAGATAAAATTTCCTCTTGTATATATTTGTGGAGCAACTCTCTCCTACAGCATTCTGGTCCCTTTACAGAAGAGTAGTGGAGAGTCCCAGAGAGACAGGACAGGCGTGATGAACACCCCGCCACCACCACGAGGAGATGGTAACTGACATAAAAGGGATTTATGGAAATGTGCATCAGGCACGGATTTAGAATCACCATCCACAGTGTCAACTCTTACTCCCGGACTTTGTTTTCCTCCAATTAGGAGCTTGGCTCACGTCCCTGAATCCCAGGCCCCTTTCTAACTTTCTGGGAATGGGCTCGTGCCAAGCATCAGGCTGCGGCACGGATCGATCTGGTTGTGCGTGAGAAGACACCAGATGGTAGCTCCCCCCTGTACCCGGGCGCGCTGAGGCCCTGCGGTGATTCAGTTCCCGAGCTCGGCCCACGAGCACACTGGCAGGCTGGAACACGCTCGTGATTGAAGAGCCTGCAGCGAACGGTGGTTTCTCACTTCGTGGGCAGCACTGTAGGGCGCTGTGCCTATTTCCTGGCACAGGCACTGCGATAAGATGGAGTCACCTCTGACCCTGGAGGGGGGATGCAGCAGCAGACTTACAGCCTTCTCTGAACCCGCTCTCGGCATCATTTTCCATTTGGGCCCTTTCATTCACCGTGCTTTTGATGACTCGATTCACATGGACAGACATCTGAGGACCTACTAACCACAGGTTTCTGTGCTAGAAGCCGATTCAGCTGCGAAAACATTCTGTGAGTCCCACTCAAACACTGCTTACCCCATCCTACACTGTAGGGCGTGTGGCCATGAGATCTGACCCCGCTGGGCCGAGGCACGGGGCATCCCCAGGGCCTGCAACAGTACCCGGTGTCTGATAGGTACTCAAGAAATACTTGTTGAATGGAGAACTCTTATTCCTAATCAACTACAAGATCTCTGAAGGCATGGCTCTGTCTCATTCACTTTTGTCTCAGCCTTCAGGCTAGCAAGGCGTATATTAGAATGCGGAGCACTAAGAATGACGGTTCATAGCAGCCACTGTTTTTGAAGTCCCTCCATTCTGAGCATTGGTCTTTATATGCAATGATCGCACCGAATCCTCCCGATATCAGTAAAGGGACCGCTCCTGTTATCTCCAGCTAAGAGAACTGAAGAGCTTACATGACGTGCTCAAGGCCACACGCAGACACGTTCCAGGGTCAGGATTCTAAGTCACCCCAGTCTGGCCCTGGAGTCAGCGTCAGCACTCGGTATGAGCTATCCGAGCTGAACCAAGACCCCACAAAGGCAACTTGAACAGGATCAGGGAATGACCCTGGAAAGCAGACAAAAGAGAGATTCTGGAGAAGCTACATGCAATCAAAGATCTTCTAGAATGACAAGAAGATCCATAGTCATGATTATTAAAACAAACAACCTGCTTTTAAGGAGCTTGCCATTAACTTGTACTTTATTAGAAATATTAAAATTAAAAGATTTTTAAAACTGTAATTTTTCTTGGCTCCACACATGGAGACGGCGCCTGAGTAATTTTAGTTGTGACCACATGAGCAGTCCTGGCCTCCCCTGACCTTGTGTCCTTCAGGGATTAAGGCCACTCTTTGCGCCATACGTGCTCCTAGTTAATGGGCCCCCGGTGGTAACTGGGGACCTTCTGGGGTTGTTGTTGGGTCCTCGTGCCAGTCTTAAAACGCAGTTCCTGTACTCAACTTATGGATTCAAAAGCTTCCTAGCGGACCAGACCTCCGTGGACTCAGCAACCTTCCCGTCCGGCTGTCTGCACCGTGATGCTGGACTGGCCGGGACACCTGAGTTACGGGCGTCACGGGAGGCCTTCTGAAGGAGTCGCTTCCCATTTCCATCAACGGCTGGATGCGTAGCAGGGCTGCGGGCTGTGCGCCAACCGCCCAGGTCACTACTTTGCGTGGAATACCTCGCTTAGGCCCCTTCCAGACTTCCGCCGGTGGCTGTGCGGAGGCAGGCCCTGTACCCCAGGGGGCTGGCTGCCGCAGGAGGCGGGGGAGCGGGCTCCTGTCTCCTGCCTGGGCCGCTCATCCTTTCCCGCGTCTGCAGCCTGAAGCCCCTACACTGAGCCTCAGAAACGGTCGATCGACGTCCATGGTCAGGATTCACGGCAAAGTCTGCCTCACAAAATGCATCTAAAGGGTCGATTTACTCAGAAACTCCTAAATCCACAATGCTTAAGAGGGATCAGACTTTCCTGGGCCAGGGGAGTCGCGGCCCAGCTGAGCTGACTTCTGGACGCTGGAGGCTGGTTCCCTGAACGCCACGCCAGCTCCCCCCTATCAGGAGACTTCTGCTTTTTTTTTAGAATGCAGTCAAAAGCCCAAAGACAGAGCAGATAAACTATTTAAAAAAAATAAAAAACTGTTAGTCTCTTTTCTCTTCAGGCTCTAGTGGTTTCCAGCCCTGAGCACTTGCCAACCAATGGGCTGCAGGCTGGGTTTCGGGCGGAAAGTGGGCTCTTTCACGGCTGAGGTTCGTATTTGGCCGGGCACTGGGCTGGATAAAGCCTGTTGGTATTCATTTTAATTTGGGAGGACTCCTGCATCCCTCCCCCTGACTCAGAGCCTTGGAACCAGCTCGAGGGAGGGGTGCTGGTTGGGAAAAGGAAATGGAGGCCTCCTTTGGGCTCTGCCCCTGCTCCCGTCTCACCTCCTCCTCCAGCTTGATGACCCGGGCCTGGGCGTTGCTCAGAGCCTGGTCCAAGATCTCAATGTGTCTCCGGTGGTCCTCACTCGCAGTCCGTACCGCCGCTAACTCCATTTCCAACTTCTCCTTCTCCTTCAAGAATTCTTTGTCTAGAAAGGAGACAAGAACAAAACTACCTCTATCAGAAAGCAGTCAGCCTCTGGGCTCACAGCCAGCCCACATCTGGCAAGGATTAGAAATAAAAATCATGCAGAGAGTGGAGGGTTGAATTACTGCTTTTGCTCCCTCTTAATAGCAGTGATGTGTGAGGTAAGGATTTGCTCAAAACCACTGTTAATTCTACATATATAACAGGTCACAGTTCCAGAGATGAACGGGATGCCCCATATTCTCCCTAACTCACTTCTGTACATTTATTCTCATGCTTCATGTTAACCTTGTACCTAGGATTTCATTTTATGCTCACAACCTCCCCTGCTTCCATCTTCTGAACGTGTGACGAAAGGGCAGGCAGGACTAACGATACTAATATTCTCATTCACAGATAACTAAACCAAACTCTAGAGGGTTCGGTTCTTTACTGAGGCCTCCAGTCCTGGGCTGGATTCTCTTCCCATATGACCTGGTCCCCCACATCTGTTCCTATTTCTGTTCAAGAGGGGAAAGGGTTATTGCTTTGGGTTTAGGTACACTGCTCTGGGTTTAGAAAATGGCTTTCCTCTCGTTCCGTGACCACGGTCTCTTGGCATGGGGAGAACAAAGGCTGGCCTAAATAGCTTCCAAGCAGACTTCCTGTAGACCAACTACCATCTTAGTTTAAGCAGGGATGGCCAATTGTGTCATGGGATCAGTATTATTTAATGAAGATATTTTTTCTGCTAACAAAAGCAACACATCTTATTTTGAATATAAATTAGAATATTTAGTCACGTTATTCGTAACATGGAAAACCATGAATGGACTCGATGTACAAGACTATACGCCCTACGAGAGACTGCACTGCAGCCATTTCTTAAATAAGAGAATAGGGGCGCCTGGGTGGCTCCGCTGGCTAAGCGTCCAACTCTTGCTTTCGGCTCCGGTCATGATCTCAGGGTTGTGGGATCGAGCCCCACGTTGGGCTCCATGCTCGGCACAGAGTCTGCTTGAACTTCTTTCCCTTCCTCTCCATCTGCCCCCCAAATAACTAAATAAAATCTTAAAAATAAATGAATGAATAAATAAGAGGATGTTAGTGACATAAAAAAAATTCACTTCATTACTGAAAAAAAAATTAGTCAATAAACCGTGTGGACATCACTTCACCGTCGTCAGAAACAATGACAATGACAGAGACAATGACAACGACAGCGGCAGCAGAAGACTTAGAGGTTGATTCCCAGGGGCCCACACCGCCCGCATGCTCTCGACGGGTTCCAGGGACCCTGCGGCGACCACACGGCAACCCGGAGAACCACCACTAGGAGCTCCGGCAGCGAGTGCCGGCGGCTTCTTTCATTCCTACTTCCTCGGAGAGTCACCCACGAATTTAACCAAGTCATCAAACATCAAGGACCAGCCCTGTGGGCACTGAAGCAATGGAAAGAATGCCGTGCTTTAAGGAGCAGGAAACGTGTTTTTGAATACAGAGCCCGAGAACAAAAAAGACAATTTAAGCCTCCAAATACCCACTAACAAACACACGATTTGCAAGCCAAAAGGGATGGTCGGAAATATCCCCCTCCAGTCCCACCCCTGTCGCTTTCTGAGTGAGAAGAGGAGATCCTGGGAGCAAAGGCACTTGTCCAAGGTGCCAGCTGGCACAGAGCCGGGGCCAGAAGCCGGGTCCCTGATGTCCCGGTACAATGTCCTTCCCGCGGGACTGCACTGTCTCTGCATTGCGAGGTCACGTCGACGGGATCCATGGCAAACGCCCCGGCGTCAGACCCGACACACTGATTGGCCTTATACAGCTAGGCCGCAGATGTACCGCTAGAATCAACAGCAACCCCTGGAAACAAAACGAGGCCACCAAGATCCTGACCCTGAACACAGAACTACTTCTGGGCTATTTGTGTGCCTCACTGCAATCCCCTACCCTCCTCCCTACTTCGCCCTTTCAGTGGCATCTGAGATGCTCACTGGCTCTGTGCCTCACCATCCACAGCACTGAGTGACCCAGAGCATTTCACTGGGCAGAGCCGATGACATCTGAACACTAGCCCCCTGGATCTGGACACCTTCGCAGCAGGCGTGGGGCCCGGGGGCATTCTCTGGGCTCCGGGGGGCACCAGGAGTTACCAGCACGCTTTGGAACGAACTGCTGGGTTATAGAGTTTCCACCTGCTTATCAACCTAAGTGTAGAAGTTACTCTTTGTTGAGGACAGAGAAGGACACATTGATTTTGACCAGAAGCGAGCAAAATGATAGGCTGAGCTCAAGACCAGAGGCACGATCCGGGCTTCCTGACTTCTGCAAACTGACGATCACAATTACGGCTGTGTCGCAAGGACAGCTATTTAGATTTCTGATTAAACATCCCTCCCCTCCAACACACAAGTGGGCGCAGGATGCGCGCACACCCCCTGATCTCAGCATTCGCTATTTCCTTACTATCATTCTGTGGCTAAAGCACGCGCCTCGACATCAGAAAAAACTAGATTCAAATCCCAAGGTCACCACTCTCCATAATGAGGTCTCCGGCGTGGGTCACCTCTCTGACTCAGCTCCCTCATCTAATCAAATCTCATCTCACTTCCAAATGAGAAAGAGAACGTCTACACACAGAGGTGCTTGATGACCCTTTTGATGGAGATGAAACGTCGTGTGGAGACCTGCTCTCCTGGATACCTGTTTGCGTCATTACTGACCCTCTTGGGCCGACCACCGTGGCCGCTCAATACTGTTGAATGAACGGATGATTTTCTACTGTGCCGAGCTCATCGCCGAGTGTACAGCACATGGTACTTCTTGTTAGCTGCTCTGTATTTCCTGACGGACTGTGACACAGCCGTCCATGCTGCCGCTTCGCCCCCCATCAGACGGCTGGGACTGACCATGGACCCCCCAGTCCCCCCTCCGCTCAGGCCCCCTGAACCTCACAGCGCATACCACCGCACAGAGACAGGGCTGTCGCACAAACCTTCCATGAGCTTTGGCTGAAATCCACGGGTAGAAACATCTATGAGTTTGGAAATGACCTCCGCCCTCAGGCAGCTATAAGATACTAACATCACTCAATGTCACTCCCAGCGGCTCAGGGCTTCGCGTCCACTGATAAGCAGCAGTGCTCTCCAGTGACAAAGTCGTGCGAATAACGTTCCTAATGGTAGCAACAGTGACAAGACCTGCTCATGTTTGTCGAACGATTACTGTGTTCCTAGAATAGTGTCTCTATTCCTTTTAATTATTCCCTTTCTTCTCCGTTTCCTGGGTAGGGTAGGCACCCCTCTTTCCATTTTCCCGCGGAGGCAAATGACCCCGGGGTTAAATGACACGCGCACACAGCGGGAGTGCTGGTCGGTGCAGAGGCCGAACCCGTCTCCGTGCCTCTCTGGTCACCACAGCACGGCGCGTGGGCCTTTAAGGTGAGCGTCACAACAGTCCCTGCGTGAAAGACACACGCGGCGGCTGCCCAGGTAACGGGAACGGTGATGATGCCATGGTCCTCGCCAGCGTTCCTAAAAGCGTGATGAGTAGGTCGTGGCGCTCGGCTGTCAGCCGGGGAGGAGGAGAGCAAGGGTGCTCGCAGAGGCAGTGTGACGAGTTGCTGTAACCCTCTTCCGTGGTGCTGAGACACAGGCCATCTCGTGGAGGGCCAGCCCGTGAGGGGCAGCGGCCACGACGGCTGTGAGCCGCGGGGCAGGGGGCTGTGTTCCTGGAGACGCAAGACCGAGGGGATGCCAAGGGGAGTGCTAGGGGTGAAAGCACTGCATAGGAAGGTCCTTCAGCTCATTGTTCGCTACGCCTCTTGGGGATATGTCAAGGAAAACCAGCCTCGCGCTGAATTTTTGGTTGGGCTCCAGTGTACACACGGAAAGTTCCTAGAACAGGCACGTTGGCACAGGAGAACTCTGGCCCAGAGAGGTCTGCTCCCTCAGGGGGTATGAGTCACCCTGAACCCTGGAGAGGGGGGTTGCTGAACCGGCGGCACTGGTCCCATTTCCACAGAGGACGCCTGCTCACACATGGTTTACTGGGCGACCATAGCAGTGGCCCGGCTTTGCAGCCAGGCCGACCTGGCGTGCCTCCGGCCCCTGCGCACAGCGGGCCACCCCGGACATGGCAGACGGGCCGGACCCCATCTCCTCCGACGGACGCTATGGCGCAGGACTGCTGGGAGGTTCCCGGTGCCCAGCGGTGGGCTGCCTCCCGTGGAGCCCCGCACACAACAGGCACTCACGAGAGAACAGCGTGTTGCGGGCGCCGTGTCCCGAGCCTGATCACAGAACTCATTTTGATCCTTACGACCAATCTGTGTGACAACTGGGAAAACGGGAGCCATGTGAGCTAGGACCCCGGTGCAGGTCCGACGTAGTCTCTTTCCTAAGGGAAGAGAAAGGGTCAGTTCTGGTAACCAGAACCTTCTCTGCGCGGATGTCCAAATAACTAGCTGCCATATTCTCTCCCTAAAATTTCTTCTCCTGTCCCTCCTTCCTCAGGTTTGCTCCGTCTCTGGGTATCCCGCACCGTATCCTGCAACAGTGGGCGCGTGGGGGGCAGGACCCCATTCCCAGGGTCAGCTACAAGCTGTGCGGCAAGGGAAGTCCCACTGACGGTAAAGACTAGTCTCTGTTTTCTGAGCTTGTGTGACCACAGAGACAACAGGGCGGATGTCTTGTAGTTCACCATCTGCGCGTAATTCAAGTTCATTCTGCCTCCAAGATGTTCTCACGCTGGAGCGCGCCCTGGGCCGCTGCCTCACCCGCTCACCTCAGTTTCAGCATCAGACGGATGAACCCAGAAAGAGACCCCTCCCCAAACAGAATCCAAACAGGGTACCGTTGACATCAGAGAAGAGTGGGCTACTGACACGAGGCTTATTGATATGAAAGAGGAAAGATGATCAACCTTCAGAAGCCACACTCATTAATTCAGACAGGAGAAAATAACATGCTACAACGCCGACCCTATATGCTGCTTTTTCGGCTTTTTGCTGTCTTTAAGGTTTCTCAGGTACAGCAACCTGCGATTTTTGGAAAGGGTCTGCAGCGCCAGCCCAGCGGGGACGCAGGTTGCCATGGTTTCGCCAGGAGACAGGAGACAAAGGTTGTGAGTGGGCGGCTAAGTAGGCTTATTAACAAACAAGGGAACATTCCAGTGGGGGCTTGTTCTACAAGGCTCAGAGAGCCAACGGGTTTTAAATGAATTCTCAGTGAGGGAAATTAAGAACAGGAGTTCACACCCAGCTATCCTGCCCAGCCTAGCCGTGGCAGAGAAAGGAGGGGAGGGCAGAGAAGGGATGTGAAGGACGGGGCTGAGTAGGAAGGGGTTCTGAAGAAGGCACCCCCCCACCCCAGTCTCAACCAGAAATCTTTTCAGCTTAAATTTAGAATTTTCTTTCAATTTAAAAGGAAAGTAGACTGTCCCTTTTACACGGCACTAGGGCATCAAGGAGACCCTAAAACAGGTCAGTTTCCAAGGCCCACCCTGTGTGAAGCTTTCTGATTCCTATGATATACCGTATCTCTCCTGCACAGGAAGAGGCTGAGCTCATACACGCTGCCGAGGGGCAGCAGGTGGCAGGAGATGTCCGAGGGGTCCTTGTCGCATCTTCCTCCTGAGCCTCATACCACCTCTGCAGGCAGAGTTTCACAGGGGAACAGCTACAGCAGGTTAAGGAAACAGCTTATAGATGCAAGAGAATGCTACGGACATGTGATCAAATTCTAACCCAGTCTTTAAAATCATACTTGAAAATGACAGCTTCAGGGGCACCTGAGCGGCTCAGGTAAGTGTCTGCCTTCGGCTCAGGTCATGATCTAGGGTCCTGCGATCGAGCCCTAGCATTGGGCTCCCCGCTCATTGAGGAGTCTGCTTTTCCCTCCGCCCCTCCCCCCACTCATTCTCTCTCTCTCTCTCTCTCTCTCTCTCTCTCGCATGTGCGTGCGCAATAAATAAATAAAAATCTTTAAAAATTTTTTTTAAACAATAGCTTCAGGTCTCTATCACTAGAAAGCTACAAAACCTAACCAGAAAATAGTCTAGCCATCTCATGAATGAAAATAAACCATTTTGGTCTTAACATACTTACATTTTCATTATATCACAAAATGCACATTTTGTTGTATAAAACATATAACTTGTGTTTATACAAGTTATCCATGGCTCTTTAATATCCTGACCTCCATGTGAGTTTGTACCACCCAAATAAGCTGCTACCTTAGCTATGTGGTGGAAATATTTGAATACAAGTAGTTCTCCTTAATATAATTTTCTACAAATATAGTTCTCTTGAAAACAATATAATCTCTTAAAATATAATTTTCTGATTTGATCTTCAGATTGCATTTTAGTGCTGGAAACTCTATTCACACATTCAGGTTTGGGTTCTTTCTAACCTACCTTAATTTATGACCTCTGCAACTTGCCTGAATGAGGAGACATCCACACACCCACTCAGCCTCCAAAGGTACGGCTCTACCTTCCACTTTATTTATTTTTTTCCTGAAATAAAAATGTACTGCTACTTCCCTCTCACTGCTGATGGGAAAATAACCAATTAGGCAATGAACAGTGCCATAGAAATATAGGATGTACAGGGCATTTGATTTTGACTGTACACGTATCAGTGACTCAATTCTAAACCACACTTACTATAACCATCAGAGAAGTCTGTTTTTCTATTTTTGTCTTTTCTTAATACAAAAAGATGCACAGGGACACTTCTATTTCCAGGTATGACGTAGCAGAGAGCAGGGTAGAAAAGCCCCATAGACCTGGGCATGAGACAGAGCAGGGATATGAGGTCACAGGAGGGGAGGCAAGGAAAGGGCCCCGGGATCCGCATGGGCTGTCCCCTGACCGTGCTGGTTGCTACAATGCCTCACACACCACACACAACTGTGTGACTTGTGTTACATATATATCTGTAGGCACCCATTACACACCTAACCTGTTTTGATTAAGACATTAACTGAGGCATTATTAGACGACGTATAAATAGAGAGCTATGACTTTCAAATGGGCCCTTTGGATGGCAGATACGTTTTAACACGAGCACCTGGCTTAGGGCGATGTTTAGGCTGGGAAAGCGGTTTTACCTGGGAAACAAGTGGTTTCTTCTAGGACTGATGGAGAACAAAGAAATCTGTGGCCTATAGTTACATTTTCTCTGTCCTTCAACTTCTGCAACACCTCCCTCCCATTGTCATTTTTGTGACTTGCTTTGAACTGATTCTCTTCTTTCTCTTCTTTCTTCTTTCTTTTTGTAAGCAAAAAGAAAATTAGTAACAGATGCAAGCTTATTTTTAATGGTCTAAGACCAAATCTTCTGGACTTAAAACAACATTTTGTCCCCTCGAAGTTCTCGGATTCCATTAAGATCCAGCTGTAGGCTCTCACCACAATTCGTGAACCAAAAATAGTTTCAAAAACAAACTGTAAAGGAACCGCTCCTCAGCGTTACTCATTGTCTTCAGCTTATTTTTCACTTTTCAGCATCTCAAGAACAAAAAGTTTAATTTCATAGATCTTTTGAGAAAACTTTTTTTTAAGACTCTGAGCTCTACTCTGGTCTCAACAATTTTTTGTTTTTGTATCTGAAGGGAGATACTGGATTATCCAACAAGGCCTTCTGTTACAACTGGCTGGGGTTCAAAGATACATACAGAAGTCGGAAACACAGAATATTAATTCCGATGGTTAGAACTCCCTTGAGGAGACCCAACGACATGATTACCGAGTCACGCTGCTGGGCTAAGCAATTTGCAACCAAATAACACTTCCAGGAAGGAACTATTTATGCCCACCCTACTCTCCCGGATTCCTCTTGAGATAAAAATAAGAAATCTTTCATCACCCCCTGAGTCAAAAGAGATGACCCTGGGAGAGGGGAAGGAAAAAAAGTAAGAAAAAGAAAGTTCCAACTCCCACCGCGGTTTAGCCATTAAGAACTGACGGGGCCTTGGGGAAACGGCTAGACCGTTCTCGGCTGCGGTTTCTTCGATAGTAGAATATGCAGGCCACGCTCCATGAGTTCTACAATCAATGGGAGTCCACCCCTGTTCCCGCCTCCTGGTACACAAGAAGGGCCTCCCGACACCAGCTCAGTACGAGTCTCCAGACTCAGAGTGACCTGGGTTCACGACCTGTCTGCTCCACTCATCACCTTGTATGGCCACGGACAAGTTACTCAGCCTTCCTGTGCCTCAGTGTCCTTGTCCGTAAGATATCTTTAACATCGACCTCACAGGCTGTTCGAAGCCTAAAAGACACCATGTACCTCTAGGGGCTAGCGGACTGCTGGGCGCATGGTAGGCGTGCAGCATGTTGGCGGCAGTCGCTGTTCATCAGGATCACAGCCAGGCCGGCCTGAACCGCGGCCTGAGGGACGATGCAGAGGAGCTAACTGCAGGTCCCCAGAGAAGAATCTTCGACTACCAGCTCTACAGCCTCTGACGACACAGTCGCTCACAGCGGCAGTCAGATGGCCTTTTAATGAGCTCCGGTTCAGAGCACACATGCATCGCTGGGAACCACATCTGTGACCTTCAGGGTCCTCTCTGAGATCTGCAGACTTCACTTCACGGAAGGCTGCTTACGGCAGGAACTGCTGGCATTAAGACCTCGCCATCTAGGTGGTTGGCCACCATTCACCACAAGCTGATCCTGCCCAGACTTATCTCCCTCATTAGCGAATTCTGGATCCTCGCTGGGGGCCAAGTCTGGTGACTGCATTTCTACGTGTCTCAGTTTATCTAAAATGAGGACAATCATGCTCCCCCGAGTAGGGATGAAGTAAAGACGACTCCCAGGAACGACAATGACAATGACATCTTGGTGTATAAATTAGGGAAATGCACAAAGTAAGATGTAGGGGCTACTTCAGGAGTTCTTTCTTTTCCATCCTCCTTTTACTGAGCTTCCTGCTTTTTCTCTCCTCCCATGACTGGTACCTGGCACGGAGGTGAGAAGCCTCTGGCCTGCAGACCAAATCCCATGGCCCGATTCTGCCGATCAAGTGTTCCCAGCACTCAGCCATGCCTACTGGCTCATGAGCATCGATGGCATCTTTCAGGCTAGAAGGACAGGCTGGAGTAGGGACAGCCCCCAGGCCTAAAATTTTTTACCATCTGGCCCTTTATAGAAAGAGTTTGCTGACCTGTGGCCTCAAACGTAGCTAGCTCAGAGCAGACAGCCAATACCTGTTTAGTTAAATGATAATCGTCATCACTGATTCAATATCCAATAAATATGTACTCAATGGCTCTAAGGGCCAGGCACTGTACCAGGTTCTGGAAATACAAAGACCTAGGGCTGCTACGGTGAGGACAGACAGGGCCCCAAGCCTCAAGGTGTGTACGGTTTAGTAAGGGAACACAGAACACGACCATCCAAAAAGTTATTTGTGTACAACTGTGAATGAGCCTTTACAAGGGGAAGAATACCTAATGTTGGGGGACGATATAAAAGGAAGACTTCTCTAGCAACTGCCACTTGATGTGAGCAGAGAATCCTGGATCTCCTGGTTCTGAACCATCAGGGAAAGTGAGGGTCTCCTGACGGCAGAGAAAATGCAGACTTCAATACTGATTTTCATTTTGTGCTTCATCCATCCATCCATCCATCCATCCATCCATCCATCCATCCAGGTCTTAGTCCAAGAAACAGGGATCCTAATAAAGTCATAGGCATTTGCTTTTTCAATCCCCTCCCAGGAATGCCAAGCATCCACTGTTAGAGACCAGTGTCAACACCTGATCAAGAGGCTGTTCTTCAATCAGCTCTGCTTCTTGAAGCGCAGAAAATCAGCCTACATTGAGTGATGTTAATTTCCACACTTGGGGAGATTGGGTGGAACATGAACAAGGGCCCTGCGGCCTGGGTGTGCTTTCCTGGTTGTTGCGGAGGCTGGAAGTTTCTCGGCATGGCCTGTCAGGGTAGATACAGTGGCTTAAGCACGCACAGCTCTGCTTTCCAAATTCAGCAAGGTTCGATGAGCTACGTGGGCCTTCTTCGGGAACGTGGCCCCGTGCCCCACCCCGCACACTGGCAGGTGCTGCCGGAGAAGGTGAATGGAGAAGAGATGCAAGGAAGCAGGAAGAAGTATTGCAGAATGAATGCGCTGCATCGAGTCTTTGCCTTTCCTACCACTGGCTATCCCTCAGGGCCCTGCTGGTTGAATCAGATGGACTGCATTTCTTTAGAAGAAATGGAGGTACAGGGAGATGAAGGACAGTCGTCACCTCACCAGGATTTAGAAGACGTACAAACTGATCTGAGATTATGTGCTTGAGCCTGTGCCTACAAAACGTTTGATACTTAGGACTGCACAGTCCTATTAAACGTAGGGGTCGTCTTTAATGAAAATCAGTTAAATTTGGGGCAAGAAAATTTTCTTGACTTAAGGTAACTATCTTGGCAGGCTTCATGGTCCTTCCCCTTCATCCAGGCGCTCCACTGTGGTGCCTGGAATGGTGTACGGATTGGTCAGCATCAGCATCTGGCCGGGTACTACGGAAACCTTCACCCACCACGGCCAGGTCTCGTCTCCACCACAACCACACGGAAGTAGACGAGGACTCAAGGGAGCCAAAGTCAACTCTTAATACCCAACTTCAGGAAAAATATTATTAAATATACTGTCCTTACAACTAGTAAAAGATTTCTCTTACTTCACTATCTTCCTGCTTAAAAAAAAAGAAAAGTGTGGAAGGATGAAGACAAAAAGAGAATGAGTATTTTTTTAAGGGATTTTATTTATTTATGTGAGAGACAGTGTGTGTGCATGCAGAAGCAGGGAGGAGAGCAGAGGGAGAGGGAATGCTTACAGACTACCTCCAGCAGACTCCCCATGAGCGTGCAGCCTGGCGTGGGGCTCAATCCCACAACCCCCGAGATCACCACCTACGCTAAAACCTAGAGTCTCACGCGCAACTGACTGAGCGACCCCGGCGGCCCCTGAGCATTTTTAAGTCGCTTCTATTCTGACAGCTCTTTTATTAATTTGCCTAATGTCTTAAAGTAACTGAGGATAACCCAGGTTATCTCCAAATACGACTGGGAGATACTAAGCTAAAAGAGCGCATTTTGATACTGACGCCACAGAAGGAGAATTTCCGGTCTGTGGTTACAAGGACTTTTCTACTTTTATTCCTTCCCTCGGTACACATTTATTAAGTGCCAAGTACATAAAAAGGCTCAAGGGCTTTTACTGAGGGCTGGGGGTGGGTGCTGTGGATATCAGTGAGGAGTATCTACAGTTCTCCCACCTAGAGGAGGGGATCCGTGCAAATAAATCCCACCTTACAGAATGCAGGGGAAGGAAGCACTGTAGGGAGCTCCTCTCCAAGTCGGGAGAAGCTGTAAACATGGGCAGGCCCCGAGGAAGGTAAGCCGGAGCACCCATATGTGACAACATCTCGCCTGTCCTTCCTCGTGAAGTCCACCACGTGATGTCGGGAAACCCAACCAGGATTCAAAGCAATGTCTCTGTGCTCTATGTGGGTCAAGGGAATCGATGTTTACGTCACCGCAACTTCTGTTTCGTGTTTCACACAAGCCCTTCCAGGAACCACAAACACCAGAGGAAGGTTCTCACGGGAAATTATATTAGTCTCTTTTATATTCTACAAGAGACAGAAAATCAGAGCACCTCAAACAGGATTCAAGAGTAAAAGGATGATTACAAGACACAGGGAAAAAGGCAAAACGCTGTGATTTTTAAAATAGGTTGGTCATAGACATGTTTTTGTATTGATTTCCAAGCCCACTGAGAAGTACAAGAGAAATCAAACCCATATGGTTCTGACTTATTTACACCCATTGCTCAACAACTTAGAGAAATAACTGAGTGTCCAAAACATCTTTTTTTTTTAAGAGAGGGACACCATTTAACAGCCAGAATCTAACTACACAGACTGAAGTTTAACCAAATGTGCTGAACCTGGCGGGCCTAAAGATCCCCAGAGGGGTGGTGGAAACAAGTTCTCACACACTGTGGAACACGGCTGGTTTTCTCCTAGAACATCGCACACCTGCCTCCCACTCGACCCGAGAACGTAATAAGATCATCTCTACGAGCTTAGCTTTCCTGCATCTCAAATTTTTATTTTTGGCTTTCTGAACCCTGAGATCATTACCTGAGCCGAAGGCGGAGGCTTAACCCACTGGGCCACCCAGGCGCCCCCAAACAGAATTTTAATACATGAAACTGAGACTAAGAACTAAGTGCTTCCATGAACAAATTTGGGAAAAACAACGGAGCTTGAACCCAACCAAGCAGTACTGGAAATTAGAAAACTGAGAATGTGGGGTTGTACTCAGGGCCAAGCATCAGAAATACCATCGTACGAGGAACGGCCAGTGCCTGAACACGTGACTTTCTGTTGTTGGAACCAACTGGCTGTAGTTTGTAAACACTTGATTCACAGTGTTGTTGAGAATTATGATACAAAAATAAATCCAATTTTCTAAACAGCTTCAAAAAAAAGAGTTGGATTTTTATATTTGTGATGTATAGTGGATATCCGGAGATTCAAACCCTGACTGATGGTTTCTCAAAACCTGTTTGTTTCTATCATTTGCCTCTGGTAAAAAGAATAAGACATCCTCCCAATAAATCTAGAAGTCCAGGGTGCCACGGATCATTTTACTCTGGGCTGCGGGGGGTTCGGGGACTGCTGGGAAGGAGCGCCCCACATGGAGAGGCATGATGGGACCATTCAGTGGTTTGACGCTGCAAGGAGCAGCCAGGAACCCCTCACCCTAAGGAGCACAAAACCATGCCACGAGGACTGGATCCCACCAGAGGCCTCCTTCCCTCTCCGTGGAGGAAAAGCGCTGTGCCTTATTTAAAAGGAAGAGTGCCGGGAAAGGCTGTGACCTTGCTATCTCTTGGGAGATATCCTAGAGAAACTGTAGGTCAGAAGGACAGAATACAAACATTGCTGAAATAATAGAAATCAACCTTGACTTTATGTCTGGCAGACCTAGGAGGGCCTCCTCCGAGGCCCAACAGCCTCTGTGCTCCATGAACACAAAAGAAGCAAAGAGCCTACTTAGAAACCTACTTAAAATTGACAAGATTCCTTCCTCAGGCCCCCAGTTTTTAAGAATACCAATGTGGGCACAGAGAAACGTGGAGACTCACTCTGGGAAGCGTAGAGCCCCTCTGCAGCTCTGTCTTCGTGCCCGTCGTATTCCCTGCTAGACAGCTGCCTATTGGCCGTCTCCAGGCGATCTGCGCAGAGAAGACACGGTCACAGAGAAGCATGCACGGACCCAAGTCACCAGCCCAGCGAGAAACGACATGGATGCCAGGAGCCCCAAGCTGAATTCCTCTTGGGGAGAGCCAATCGGTCCTCAAATAGCCAGAGGCAAGTCCCCAGAGGCCACCCTGTGTGTCTGGATGCAATCTGGGGTCAGCAGCAGGAGCACGGGTTTGGAGGAGAACGGCATAGCCACCTGCAAGGCTAGCGAACCGCTGTCTGGAAGTCCTTGAGAACGAGCTAAGTATCCTTGACCTCAGACCCAGCCCTAGTCTATCCCCGATCACCAGCCCTATGGTTAGCCCATGCTGCGATGGGAAGCCAAAAATAGAAAGAACAATGAATTTAATATCGAAATTTTTTTAAAAAGTCAAAATGGATGGAGATTCTACCTAGTGAGTTCTACGTTTGCTCAAACCACTTGGGAAGTTTCATTTATTCAATTCAATAATTCAGTTTAGTAAGTCTTTATGGAATGCCCATGATTCCCAAGACAAAAGGATTTGTGGTCATGGGAGAGGTCGGCTCTAGCCACCGGAGACCACCAGTAGGTTATTTTCGCCGACGAGGCAACTGAAAAGTGGCTTGGCTCACTGAAAGACAAGCAAAATGTTAGAGGTTAAGACATTCTGTGTTGGGAGACTGCAGGTGGCTTCTGCTTTCAGGGAGTTTATTTATATATATCTACTCTTTTCACAGCTTAGGGCTTTTTCTTTTTCCTCCAAGAGGATGCTGTCTAGCTCTGTCTTCTGTACTGTATGTGGCAAGTGTGGAGTGGTGGCTTTCGAATGACTCAGCCTGTGCGGGAAGGGCTGGGCACCCGACACTGGCCTTTTCAAACATTCCCCTTCGCATGGTCACAATCAGTGCGAAGTACTTTTATTTTATCATGGTTTTTAAAATTCTGAAGTTCTACTTTACGGAGTCAATTTGACACCAGCCTTTAGGGACTTTTAAGGCGGGGAAGGAGCTGCACACACACCCCTCATTCACATGGTCCCGGCACAGAGGCTGTCACTTCTCGGGCCCAGGACAGCAACCCACAGCCTGCACAGACAGAGGAACAATCCTGGTCTTCGAGCCCCCCTGCCCCAGGTGCCAGGGCTTCCCAAGATTACTGGACACAGCAGGGCCCATGGGCTCTAGGGCACGGAGGGAGCACAGGGATGGGGCCACACGTGCCTCGGAGATCTCTGTTGAAATCATGCAGCCTCCGGATCTCGCCTTCCAGTTTGTTTCTCATCGCCTTGTCCAGTGACTCCCGCTTGCTAGTGGACTTGACCAGGCTCTCATAGGCTTCTGAAATTCTCTGCAGTTCTTTTTCAAACTGCAAGAAAGAGGAGACACATGAAGGAGGGCTTCCTGGAAGGCCCACTGGTACCTGTTGGACTGGTCCCTGGACCCGCTGGGCGTGGAGGTGGTGTCGCCCTTCTGCGTCTCCTGTTGCCCTGTCTACACTTGGTGCCATTGGCCCCCCCTCCCCTGGAAGGGCCATACTACTGGTTCTCAAGTCCTGCCTGATGCCACCCCCAGAAGCCACGTTTCCAGACTCCAAGGGCAGTGCTCTTCCAGAGACCCTCCTACACGTCTCCCAAGGAACGTAAATCCACACGGGGAGAAGCGCTGTTCCGCATTTTCACCCCTCTGCCTGGGAACGTATCTCCGTAAGGACACAGGACGTATATCTAATTACAGAGCAATAGCCCCGCAGGAAACCTCTTTATACGAAGGAATTGAAGGATACAGGGTAAAGACCGTTCTTTCTTCGTTTTTCACTAAGTCAGGGGCTGTGCCTTTTGTGGCTGCCATATTTAATACCCTCTAACAAGGGCTGTAACTATACTAACAGAAGCCTGCTATAACCGTGCGCTTTTGGAAGTATTTCCCAACAACTCCCGTTTTACCGCTCCGCAGCGTAAACGCAGGAGAAAGGAGCATGGAACCCTGAACTGCTGCTCTGCCCTGGGATGGCTGGCCAAGCAGGGAGGGTTGAGGCACCAGCGCCCCTCATTGGGCACCGGAAGGCCTGCTCCGTGTTTATAATCGGTCCCCGGGAGAGCTCTGCCATCACAAGCCGGGCACCCTCACTTCCTGGACCCCAGCGGCTCAGATCAGAAAGTCCCGTCTGACACCCCTACAAATAATACATGTCCTCACAGAGCAGATCCTGACCGTGCATCTTCTGTGTGTCTGCGTGCCAAGGATACAGAACGAGATAAGATCACTTCTGGTCTCGGGGCCCTCACGGTCCAGCCCTGGCCTCTCCCCAGACATGTGCACTCGTCCAGGGCAGCAAGAGAAGGGGTGCTGTGGTTCTGGGTGCTCACACAGCCTAGAGGCAAGGTCACTGCAGGAGTAAGAACGGACTTCTTTAAAAAAGATTTCAGAGAGAATG
>PITA01023033.1:0-28950 GCA_004023965.1 Spilogale gracilis
TTTCTTTCCATGACTTCATAGATCATTTTTTATCACTAAATAATATTCCATTTTCTGCAAGTACCACAGCCTCTCTATCCATCCCCCTTCTGAAGGACCTCTTGCTTCCTTCCAAATGTTGGCCATTAGGAACAAAGAGGGAGAGGAAGCATCTACAGACCTACTCTTAAGGGCTCACACTTGTAGTGAACCTATGCTTTTCACTATAAAGTTCACATATTCTCAGCTTTTTGGTTTGGGTTTTCATTTTTAAGATCAGGTAAATTTGGGTATGTTCCTTATATCATGTGGAAGTCTTGAGCCAACTACAGTTGGGTATTGCTCTTCTTCTGGTCAGTTAGGCTCTAAGAATACCACAGCAGATTAGGCTCTAGTTAATTAGTTTCTGCTGAGGACAGATCCTATTAAGAAAAACAGAGTGTTGTGGTGTGTTTCAAGATGGTTCCTTTCTCCTCCCCTACAGAAGCACAGGGGAATTTATTTTCAGTGATATTTTCTGAGAGAAGCCTGGTGGAGCTCTGAGATGTAAATCTCACAAAATTGTGAAATGCACCTCCATCCACCATTTGTCACAATTCAGGTTATCCTACCCCATCTCTACTTCCAGGCACAGGTCCTTGCTGAGGTGCCGTTTGTGATTCCTCACTCTGGTAAGCCATTACCGCCTGTATTTCCCTCTCTCTCTCTCTCTCCAATCTTAGGGGGTTAGGATTTTGACCTTTGTCCTCTCCTGCTCTTTATGATCTCAGAATAATTGATGATATTTCAGTCTGTTGACCTTTAGGCTTGTTATGATTTTCCAAATTCCTTGCATGTGGAACTGATACCTTCAAACCTTCAATTACAAAAATCCAGCTAAGTTTGCATCTGAATCTCCAGACTGAAAGTTCCCTCTGGGCTCCCTGACCAAAGCAAGCCTCCCCATTCCACTGCTTGGGCACTCAGAAAGTTCATGTTCCCCTCTATGTTCTAAGTCTCCTGGACTCCTGAGACCACAATGATCCACCTAGAATTCTGCCTTTCTTGTTTTTCTTGTTTTTTGATAAAGACTTCTATTGCTATTTACTTCCCTCCTAGGACACTAGGGTTTTTTTCACGTTATTTACATACACGTGAGTACCGAGTACAGCTCCAGGAGGCAAATCCCACCAGTGCATTTTTTCTCTTATGTGCTGTGAGAACCTGATCATGTGCATTAACCCTTGGGGCAAAATGCACACCTTACATCTGTGGGGACTCCCCTATGAATGAGTGTCCCTGAAACATTTTTATAAAGATTTTATTTATTTCTTTCAGAGAGAGAGGGTGTGAGCGGGAGTGGGGAAGGGAAGAAGGGGAAGAGAAAGAATCTGTAGCTGACTCCACACTAAGCAAGGAGCCAAGGGGTAGGAAGGATAGAGAACAGGACCAGAAGATCATGACGTGAGCTGAAACCAAGAGTCAGATTCTTCACTGACTGAGCCACACAGGCACCCCTCCACTGGAGTTTAACTCTCAGAGTTGTCCACACTGAGCCTCCAGCAGCTCACCCGTTCACAGTCAGGTTATCCCACCCCAGCACGGGCTCCAAGCACTGAGGTCTGCCCTTGTGGAGCACTGGTTCTGGTAAGACATAACTCCCTGTATTCATCTGCCTCTCCAATCTTGGAGGAAAGGTTTTCTGTGTCCTCCCCTCTCTTAAAGATCCTAGGAGAGTTGTTCTTTCCCCCCAGTCTCTTCAGCTGTTAGGACAGAGTGGCAATTCCCAGGTTCCCTCCCTGTGGAATGCAGTGCAATCATCTCTCAGTTGAGGTTCAGCTTAGGTAGTTTGACAGCTCAGAATCCCCCCCTGGCTGAAGGGAATGAATTTGTGGTGTTGTGGCTACTCTGCTGCAGTTGTTATTGTGGTTTTGGTGTTTACTGAGTCTTATTCATACTTAAATTGCGTAGAATTGAAGGAGTAATTCATTAGGCCTCATCCTCCTCAATGCATAAAAACTGGCATAAGAATCTGCAACCAGGTACAAGACTCTGGCACATCCTAGGAAATCATCTTTATAAAAACCTTTATATGAAATAGTGCAGGAATCTAACTTCAAACAATGGAAATGCATGTTACCAGTAGAGTTTATCGGCTTGCCATGAAATTCTGTTTCCAAATAAGATTGTTTCCAAACTACCCAGATTTCTAGGTACATATGAAATAAGATCATAAAATCAAGTGACAACGAGTCAAATGATTTTTATTTTATTCAATTTTTAATATTATTTTCTTATTTTTTAGAAAGACAAAATATGTCAGCAGGGAGGAGCAGAGGGAGAAGAGTATCTATCACTGAATTTAGGGCTACCTCGATACCCAACTTGGTGGTGAGCCAATGGGGGACTCAATCTCAGGACCCTGAGGTCATGACCTGAGCCAAAGTCAAGAGTCAGACTGAGTCAGACTGACTGAGACACCCAGGGGCCTCTATTTTATTTATTTAAAAAACTTATTATTTTTAGAATTCCAGTGTAGTTATATGCAAATTACATACTGCATATTAGATTCAGGGGTAAGGATGGTGCTTGAATAATTCTATTCTTTACTCATCACAAGAATCTATTCACCCATCCCCCCTCCATCTCTCTTCTGGAAACCACCAGTTTGTTCTCTTTATTTTAGAGTCCATTTTTTTTGTTTCATTTTTTTTTCCTTTGTTTCCCTTGATTCTCAAATTATACACATGAGTGAAATCCTACAGTTTTTCTCTTTCTCTGACTGACTCCTTTCACTTAACATTATGCCATCTGGATCCATCCATGTTGCTGTAAATGGTAAGATTTCATTCTTTTTATGACTGAGGCATACTCCACCGTGTATATCCATATCTGCTTTATTCATTCATCTATCAGTGGACACCTGAGTTGTCCCATATTTGACAATTCTAAGTAATGCTACAATAAATACAGGGGTGCATTTGTCTTTTCAAATTACTGTCTTTGAATCCTTTGGGTAAATCTCGAGTAGTGGACTTACTGGATCATATGGCACTTGTATTTCTAATGTTTTGAGGAACCTCCACAGTGTTTTCCACAATGAGTGTACCAATTTGTATTCCCACCCACATTGCATGAGGGTTCCTTTTTCTCCAAAATCTCACAAACATTTGTTTTCTGTGTTTTTTATTCGAGCCATTATGACAGGTGTGAGTTGACATCTCGATGTGGTTTTGACTCTTATTTCTCTGGTGATTAATGACGTTTCTGTTGGCCATGTGTTTGTCTTGTTGGGAGAAATGTTTTAATGTCTACTGTCAATTTTTAAATTGGATTCTTTACTTTTTGGTGTTGAGTTGTACAAGGTCTTCATATATTTTTTATATCAACCCTTTAAGGGGATATATCATTGGCTAATCTCTTTTCCCATTCAGAGTGTTCTCTTTTAATTTTGTGGATCGTTTCTTTCATTGTGCAAAAGATTTTTCCTTTGTTATAGTCCTAATAGTTTATTTTTCCTTTTGTCTCCCTTGCCTGAGTTCTCATATCTAGAAAAATGTTTCTGTGGCCAATGTAGAGAAATCACTTCCTGTATTGTCTCCAAGGATCTTTAAGATTTCAGGTCTCACATTTTAATCCATATTGAGTTTATTTGTGTGTATGTCATAAGAAATTGGTCCAATTTCATTCTTTTGATGCAGCTGTCCAGTTTGCCCAACAACATTTGTTGAAGAGACAATTTTTTCCTATTGTATATTTTTGCTGCCTTTGTCATAGATTAAGAAACCATATAATCGGGGGTTTCCTTCTGGCCTCTCTACTCTATTCCACTGATATAAGTGTAGAGAGACTGACAATTACAGTAAAGTTTGAAATTGCTGGAAGTCACCCTGGCATCCTCTGGGTACTTACCCTGATTCCTGCACACACCACGGCCCGTGATTTGTGGCCACCAAAGATCTCAGAGGGAGGAATGAATGTTGGCTTTGAAGGCTTAAAGCACACATGGCAGCCAGAGGGACAGTATAGAGCCTAAAAAGTGAGGTGGCCACCCAGCTGGCCACTGGAGCATTCATTTCTTACTGGTTCTGCAGTCTCTACTGCACTGGGGAAACGAGTGGTTGGTTCTCTCATCGGAAAAGTGCAGTCCCAGGACACATACATTTACAAATCATTTCACACGGTGCTTAAGTTTGAAACCTGGAGTTTGGAAATGGGATCATTTCTGTGAAAGGATGTGGCTCCTAAGAGCAGTCACCAGCAAGAGATTCAAGTGGCAGAGCCTAACTTTCATGCCACTCAGACTCTTCTAGGACACCATCAGCAGTTCAGTCCTGCACTTCCAGGTGGAAAGCCTATGGCCAAAGCTCAGCCCTCAACTTCTGAGCCCCACAGTCCCAGATGAGGCTGAGCAATGGCTGTCTGTGTGTAGCCTGGAGGATGCACTAAGCCTGGGGTCCACCCCACCAAACCCTGTCCCTTGCTCACTTCACCTTCCTTTACTCTGTGTCCAAGTGCATTCACATCCTACTAACCAGGTCTTCCTTTGTTGGCCCACCCCCTTCTCACCCCCAGCCCTGCCAGTACAGGAACACTATACAGAATTCTGCAGTAGGGAGCTTTAATCCCTCCTGGAAGTGCCACACTAAGGGTTAAAATGGAGGAATGCTGAATAAGGATATCTTGGAAGCAGGGTGTCCCCAAGCAGAGACCACTGATAGGGAAATGGAGGAGATATGGCACAAGGCAGGTGTGTCCTAAAGGGCTGACGCTTTGGGGGACAGAGGAGAGGGGTGCAACAGGGTTCCTGTAACTGAGGGTACCCTCTGGGCTAGTGTCTGCCGGGCTGGGGGCTCTGCCTGCCTCTACACCCCGTGATGAGCCCCACCAATCACATTCACAGCCTGCCCTGTGGGTGGGGGGACTTGCAGTGAGGGGCTGTTAAGGAACCAGCAAAGCAATGCTGGTAGTCCTGCTGGGCGACTGTGTACAGGCTGAGGATCCTGCACTGTGTGCTCAGACTCAGAGATCTGGGCAACAGTGAGAAGCTTCTTTCTAGGCACTTCTTGTGCTAAGGGTAGCAAGTCAGGACCTCCCATATTCCTCTGGAGCTTGGGAGTGAAAAGACCAGGTGAAGGGGTCCTAAAACCCTCCAGTTGGGTGGGTCCAGGTGCTGTATAATTGCATTTTAGGTTTCCCACTTAAAATTGACAGTTGGTGCAGTTCTGATGAGAGCCGAATATGTTTATGCTGTGCATGCATGGGATCCCATCAGACATCTAGAGAATATTTAGGACTACCTGTTTCAGAGTGGTGGGCACACAGGATGATCTGAACAAGGTTTCATTTGGTAATCAGGCATGAGCTCAGTGTAAAATGGTTTTGATTCATTTTGTCTTTTATTGAAGAAGGTTGAGAGGATAGTGAGGGCAACTGAGAGGCTCCGTGCTCCCAGAAACTCCCAGTTCTCCATGGGCAAGAGGACAGGAAAAAAGTGGGGACTCCAGAGCCACCTAGACAAAGCTGGAGACAGAGGGGACCCAGCAATACCAAGTGACTATCCTTCAGTTTGTCCTCCTGGGAAGTGTCCAGAACACTTGGGACATAGACCTCAGAATACCTCAATTAGAACAGTTAGGGAGTGCCATGTCCTTCCTGGGAGTGCTTGTTGTATTATTCTGCTAAAGGTGTCCCTATGGGGAAGGTAATCCCTCCTGGCAGTGCCACTGGAACTGGCTCCTCCGGAAATGATCAGGAAGTTGGTGGCCACCTTCTAACTTTCTTTGAGAATGCACTTCCATGGTTTGTTTGCCTTGCCCTCCAGGTAGCAGTGTCTCTAGGAATTTGTGGAAGATGATCTTGTAGGACCTGGTGGTGGCTCTAGTCTAGCCCCTGAACTTGTGTACTCCAGACACCCACAGCAGGGAGAAGTCATAGCTGCCAATCCCTCCAGCTGCAGGAAGCCAGGTGCAAAGAGGGGCTTGGTGGGGGGTGGGGATGGAGTCCACAGTTCCACCATCTCACACCGATTGTGCAATAAGCTTCCAAAAACAAGAGCAAAATTGTCAACCGACTATTTGAAAATCAGTATTTTCCTCGGCTACTTATAAATTAGATCGTGTTTCGTATAGCCTTAATTTAGAGAGGTTCAAGGGATACCCGGATATAACTGGAGCAGCCCGCACGCTTGAAAGTCTCAACTGCCTTGAATTGACTCAGTAAATCGGGGACGGATTCAGAGGAGAATAGTTTTGCTGTTCACTAGGAGGAAGAACCCGCCAACCTGCACGTCCTCCGTTAGGAGAGCGAGATGTACACACCCAGTCCCTGGTCCCGAACTAGTTCCCTCGCGGTGGGGAAGCACCAGGAGTTCCGATGGAAGAAAGCTGCACACTGGCATCTCGGAAAGCCAGTGTCCCTGACAGTGGCCACCAAATTAGAAGGGAAGGAGATGGGACCCAAGGCGAGTGTGCGCTATGAAATGCAAAAGGTTCTGGTGATTGAGCAGAGGGGTGCACCGTTGCCCGGATCACATACGACTTACCCCGGGCATGATTTCTGCACTGCCTGGGAGAAAAGCCTAACTGGGTCTCAGACTGTGCCGCGCAGCCCATTGATGTAGTCTCCCACCCACTGTGCCTGCAATACCACGCCTGTGGCAGGGACCACGCTTGCCGCCGCGGCCCCGCTTGCCGCGGGAACCGCACTTGCCGCCTTGGCCGGCCGGGCTGGCTGCCTCGGGAGGGTATGGGGGGCTGAGGCTCACAAGCTGCAATCAGACTCAGGAGATCCTGGAAAGACAAGAAGCTTCTTTCCCAGCACTCTCCGTGCTGAGGGAAGCAAGTCCAGACCTACGACCTCCAGGCCAGCAGGGAGTGGAGAGATTAGGTTGGAGGGGTCCTAAAACCCTCCATTTGGAGGGTCCTGGAGAGTGTGGAGGCGCTACGTGAGAGACACACTTACAGGGGAGACCGATATGATTTTAGCATGTCATCACCATGCCACGTGTGCACACGAACCCCGTGAGAGAGAACCAGAGGCAGGCTTGGGCTGTGGTTCAGAGTGAACCCATGTAGACAACCCGTGTGTTGGACCCCCTACACCGCTTATGCTCTGGGCAGTGCGCACATTTTTGTGGTCAGAAATGACTTTGGGTGAATGCTTTGCCTGGGAGCCTTAGTGTCAGCAGGGGCTCTTCAATACCTTCCAGCCGGGAGCTCTGCTCTCTAGTGGAGGACCAATGTGCAGGGGAGGCAGGCAGAGGAGCTGGGGACACCTTGGCAAGGGGCAGCTGGGCAAATGGCTCCAGCACGGTGAGGAGCCAGAGGTGAGGGATGGCAGAATGGGAAGGCAAAAGGCTAGAAGTCCCTCTGGAGCCTTGGGAAGCATGGTGCCTAACACCTTCAGGCTCAGACCCCACGGGGCTTCCAGCTCCCCTAACCCAGTACAGACAACCCAGCAGGAAGCAAGGAGGCCACACAAGATTGGAATCTGGAAAATTGAGGTTTTGACTTCAGGTATCCCTCTCTGGTCTGAGTTCTTCTAAATCCCTCCCTAGCTGGGGAATAGGATCATGGCTTCCAAGAACAATGTATTCTGAAGTCAGGAATATATATGGTCCCCATTTCAAGGATGAGTACATTAAGTTCTTGCTGTCACACCCTCTCCTGCTTCCCATGAGCTTTTCCCCTCTCTGATTCCAGCTGACCACATCAGACACCCTGCTTGTGCCCAGAATCAATGTTGTTGTAGCTTTTTACCACCCAAGCCTCACTTGGATGGGGGATCTAGGGTTAGACGTGGGGAGCAAGGATGCCCTGCTTCCTGGATCTTGTCCTATAGGACTTGCACCGCCAGAGATGGAGGGGACACACGTTCCAAACCCACGAGACTGAACAGGTGAAACTTACCATGAGTCAAACTGCCCTCCACTTCCTGCTCCTATTAAGGATATTTCTTCCCCTCAGTCCCCCCCATCCCTCTCCCTCCCTCCACCCCCATCAGTGACCTCAATGCAAATACAAGTGGGATGATCTCGCAGAATGTTCTAGTTTCTGGACGTAAATGGGTGACACAATCCATCCGGTGAGAAATCTGTCCTCTCATTGGTTGCTCCGAGCTCCTGGACCACCCCAGACCCAGAGCAGCGGGAATAAGAGCTGCTGCTGGGTGCTGGGAGGCAGCAGAGGCACCGCTCCGCTCAATTGTCCCTGCCACTTCCACAGCGCCATCGCCTGACGACAACACCGCCAGACAACACCGCCAGCGCAGCCGCTGCCTGGTCTCCCAGCCACTTACTGCCTGCTGCCAGGTGAGCCCCTAGATTCCTGATTAGCTGTGTGAGTAGTTCTCCCCTTCTTCTTCCCTCTCTCCTCTACAATCCTCTTTCTTGCAGCTGCTCTTCTTAGCGTCTTAGTCTCTGTGCACTTTCGTCTGGGTCTCTTCATCACAAAATTTCTCTTACTCTAGGATTCAGCACGGGCTCCTGCCTCAGGTAAGGCTGGACGATTTCGGTACCGCGACTCCCTGCTTCCCTCCGCGCTGAGAACAGCTTCAGTTTCGCTGTTTTCTGTGCACTTGGGCTCAGGACACTGGGGCTCCACAGATACCGTGCACACAGTGGGACACAAAGCTGCTCCCTCACCTAGTGGTCCCTGAGTGCAGAAGGTAACGTGTTTCTTCCCTTGCAGAAGCATCATGGGCTTTTGGAAGTTCTCTCCTTTCCTGGTTCTCAGCATCCTGGCCCTGTACCACATGGGTGCCCTCCAGGCAGCACCAATCAGGTAAGAGAGCCCTGCCAGGAGTGGCTCATGACCTCTCCACTAGGATTTGTGGTGACCACATCTTTAGGGAAAGCACAGAATATAGGAAGCCTGGCTGCTGATCCCGGGGAATTGGTAGACAAGGGCTCAGAGCCTCTATTTGCCTTTTCCTCCTCTGTAGGTCTGCCTCGGAGAACCCAGGGGAACCTCCTGCTCTCACTGATGACCAACTATGCCTCCTACTGACTGCGATGCTGAATGACTATGTGGGGCTGAAGGTGCATCAGCTGGAGCAGGACCAGGAGACTGAGGGCTCCAGGTAAGGCTCCCCTCCCAGCTCAGCTCAGGGCATTCCCTCCCTCCTGTCATGCCCAGGAAGGCATATCCCAAAAGGTGAGAGAGAACACAGCAGGACAGGAGGCCAGCCCACTGCCATGTTTCACCTCGGCCTGGGCCCAGTATTCTCGGGCTCCACTGACAATAGAGGTCACAGAGATTAGGCTTCTTGGAAACGTACACGTGTCTTTCGTTCACACCTGCCAGGAATCTTTATCTTTAGGGAAAGCATAGAAATCAGGAAGCCTGGCTGCTGATATAAGGAAAGTGGTAGACAAGGGCCCAGAGCCTCTATTTGCCTTCTCCTCCTCTGTAGGTCTGCCTTGGAGAACCCACGGGGACCTCATGCTCTCACTGATGACCAAATATGCCTCCTACTGACAGCGATGCTGAATGACTATGTGCGCCTGAAGGTCCGTCAGCTGGAGCAGGACCAGGAGACTGAGGGCTCCAGGTAAGGCTCCCCTCCTAGCTCAGATCAGGAGGGAGGGGATATGTGCACGTGGCATTCGATCACACCTGCCAGGTATCTTCATTGCATGTTTGCAAGGTGAAGCCAAAGGCCTTGCAGACGGGGGGGTCAGTGTGGAGCTATAATTCTGTCCCCTAAGCCTTGCTTGCTTTTTACTTTATTTATACAGGAAAGATAGGCTGTCAAAGTTCTGTGTTCCACAGCCACTCACCCCGAGCCACTTGGTGCTTTCTGACACCCCTGGGAATGTCTGTAGGAGTGAGCAGGCCATTTTCCTCAGAAACCTATATATTTCTGCAGTGAACATTGTGATTAGGGGAAAGGGATACCATTACCAGGTGCCTCTCAGAGCAGCCATTTCCCATGACACAAACAGAATTTCTCTCTGACTGCTTCTTAATGACGGGCCCCTTTTCTTCCATCCTGCAAATCAGCATCAGTGCCCCCTGTGGAACCAACCGTCTGGAAGGCTTCCTGGCCAGTGCTGAGCGCATGGTGAAGAACAACTTCGTGCCCACCGCTGTGGACCCTAAAGCCTCTGGCCGTCGCCCTGAGTAAAAGAGCTCCAGAAGAAGGTGACCGCCCTTGTAGTGTCAGATGGGAGGATGGACACCTGGGAAGTGCAGGCGTGCAGTCCACACTTTAAGCCTCTGAGGGCCCACATAAGAGAAAAATCCACAGGGAATGTACCCACCCCAGTGTCTGCAGAGAGAACAGGGAAACTCCTAAAATTTAGGTGCACTTCCCTCCATTCCACCAGTTTGTCCCTGTGAAGCTGAGATCATCTGCCAGAAAACATCTGTTTATTTAATGACTGTCCCCTGCACTTATATCTGATTATTCTATCTTTTGACTGTGAAAGCTAATGACATGCTTTGGGTGTAAACACCATAATGTCATGTACATCTGAATTCAGAGTGTCCTCTTGGGGTCACAAACTGAGTTTGCCTTCATTAGCTGTGTGACCATAGGGCAGAAACATTTCCCGAGCCAGTTTCCCCATCCGTGAATCAAGGGCAACAATGCTATCTACTTGCTACAGTAATATAAACACTGAATGAGATAATAGGTGTCAATATTTTCACAATTAATACGTCCCTAAATTCTGGCTGTTACTTGTTTTTCTCTAGGTCGCCATGAAGGGAAATCTCCTTCTTTCCATTTAAAATGAATGCAACTCATAAGACAAGGAGCATGGAAGACACACACAATTGCATGCTTAATATTAAAAACACCCTTGCCTGAAATAAATTAAAGCTAAATAAATAAAGAATAAAATCATTGCAATTACCTTGTGTGCATCTTTTTGTATGTGGTTGTTCGATAAACATAAGAGCATGTCTGTATCTGGTAGCAAAGATGGGCCCTATGAGCCAACCCACGCATTTTGGCAGCCCTGCGAACCCTCAGGGGACGGGGAGGAGCTGCCTGGTGGGGGTCTGGGGGCACATATTAAATCTTGTAGCTGCACGGAACTCTGTTTCAAGAACTGTTGTCACTGGTGAACTTCATCACGATAAGAAAGGGTTTTCGATACACTTAAGGAGTCCTTCCTGCTATTATGGTGCTTGCTCCCAGGAAAGCATAGAGACCTGTGACCACTTTGTCAGCAGGCTGACCCATGAAGCAAGCAAAGGCATCATGCTGGGGATGGGATGGGTCCTCAGTATCCATTTCCCGAACTAGAACTCTATACATCTCAGACAATTCCCCTTTATTTTCAGAGTTCCCTGGTCCCCAGCCCCAGAGGTTATCTGTACATTTCCCCTTGACCCAGGTTTGCCCTTGCCCAGCCCTGCCTTTCCTCCCCATCAGCACACCTCACCCACCCCGCAGCCTGAAAGGCCCTTGAGAAACAAGGACTCCGAGTCTGAGAGGCTGTCACAGACTGGCAGGCCTGGAAAGCTCAGCAGACGCCATCCAGTCCGATGTTGCTTAGTCTCTGGGGTGCTGGGAAGAAAGCCTCGTTGCTCAAAAGCCCACACTATGTTTGACAGAGACGTTCATCCCTTTAACAAGTACTCCCCGATGGCCACTATGTGCTCGACACTAGTCTTGGCCCCAGGAACACAGCAAGGGACAGAATCCCTGCACTTGAACTGGGGGAGACTAAGAGGAGTCTGGGATGTCTGAGTTTAATGCCTTACCCAAAGTAGGAATTTCCCAGGGTCAGCATCCTTGGCACCTGCTGGGCCTGTCAGTGCCATGCTGCTGAATGGCTCTCAGGGGGACTGTGCAGCCAGTGTCTCTGGTGGGTGGTCAGCTCAGTGAGGGCCTTTAGCTGGAAAAGTTAACTCCTTGTACCCACTGAGTAGCCATTTCCTCAGGAGCCCCTAGAATTAGGACCCTAATTGTCACCCACTATTGCTGGAAGTCACCCACATGTCTCCTTTATGCACAAAGCACTTCTTTGACTCCCCAGGAGTAAACACCGGGGCTTTGCAGAGGCTTCCAAGGTCCACAGTCATCTCCCCTGCCATCCCCTCCTCACCAGCCCCATGACCTGCCTCGCCTCCTCTTGTATTTCCCTCTCACACACTGGCCTTCTTGCTAAGCTTCAACCCACACCCCCAGCACCAACCCCTTTAGTGTTTGCACCTGTTACACCAGTGACAAAATGCCCCCCACCCCATGACTTATTTCCTCCAGATCTTTACTCAAATGTTACCTCTCCTGGCCATCATTTCTGAAATTATACCTCACCTACCCAACACACCCTAACCCTCTTCTCCGCCTTATTTTTTCCTGTATATCGTGTAGAACCTTATGTTAGAGTATATATTTTTTATTTAATTAGTGTGATCTTTGTAACCCATTCCATAAATGTTGTAAGTCCCACATGAACACGGATATGGCTATTTTGTAATTGCTTAAATCTCGACAGAGAACAGTAAGCCTGGCACAAGGCAGCAATCCAATACTTATATACTGAATGAAGGAGAGAATGAATGGAGTCATATCTTCTCTTTTACATTCGTGATCAACTCCCAAGTACCCTGTCAGTCTGATTTTCTTCAGGACAAACTGTCCAAGGGCTTCATCTCCAGCAATTCAGACACTTGGACCGTGAACCCCTCAAATGACTGGATGCTTCTGCAGTGGCCTCCAGTGACCCTGCCTCCTGCCTCAACACCTCCACAGGCCTGTTTCTTTGGTTTGAGTGCCCTTCCTGCCCTACCGTTCTCCTCCAGATGCATCTGACCAGCTTTCCTTCCTCCCACTCTGTAAACAAGGCAGGCAGGCAGGGTGCTCTCTAGGAGTGATACCTAAGACTGGGTGAGAAGCTCAAAACATTTGGGGGGAATAGCGGGGAACCATTCTAGCCTGGGATCCAAGGCCAACTGCACCGATATTTAAGCTAATCCTGCACTAAAACCCCACCAGACTCTGGATACTGTGCCTTTCACTCAGGGCTCACCGGGTGAGCGTGACTAATGACGTTTCAAACCATGACATGGGGTGCAGGAGCTCGGTACCCTAAGAATCTACAGAAGGAGTGCGTGAGGAATCAAAGCACAACATGGACAGACAGAAGACTTCTGCTGGGCTGCAGCATCCGTCCTTATGACTCAAAAGCACATGGGCCACTGGAGCAGAAGAATGCCCTTTAGTATCATTAAGATCATGGCAAACACTCCGAGCTTGAGAATATACGCTGTGGCTGATGGATTTACTCCTCCAACTCCTCCTCCCTTGGTAGGATGCTGTATGCTTAGTCTCGCCGCGGCCGCATGCTTGGTGAAATGCACATCCCTGCCCCTTGACGTTGGCTTAGCCAAGTCGCTTGATTAGGCTGATGCGATGTTGGTAGACGTGGTAAAGCTGAGGTCTGAAACGTGTTTGGGTTTGGGTTTTGTGCTCTTGTGATACTGCCGTCACCCGGAAAAGTACATGTTGAGGTGCCCTTTGCCCTTTTAGCCTGGACTCCGAAAGGAGGTCTGTGGACCTAACCTGACCTGCAGTCTAGATCCACAGGCAGCCCGCACCAGCTGAGGTCATCCTCATCCCTACCACACGCCCAGGACCAAGAAATTCGGTGTTTGCCTTCGTAAGACATGGAGACTTCGAGGCTGTTTATATGCAACATGGCTGGGGCAGAAGCTGACTGGCATATCTGATTCAGAAGTGTTATAAACGTGAAAGTGTCCCCCACAAACTCTAACCCTCAAGGTGACTGTGTTTGCGGACAGGCCCTTCAGGGCGCACTTAAGATGAAGGGAGGTCCTAGCACAGGGTCCTGATCTGACAGGACAGGTGTCCTTGTGAACACGGAGAGCTGTGTCAGAGATCCCCCTCTTTCCCTCTCCACGGACACACAGAGAAGGGGCCTGGTGGGGACACGGTGAGTACACAGCCATTTGTAAGACAGAAAGTGAGACTTCGCCCCACGGCCACGCTGATGCGACTTTGATCTGGGAAGGGCAGCATCCAGGACTGAGAGCAGAACGCATCTGTTGCTGAGCGTCCAGCCCGAGCTATTTGGTAATGACCGCCACACTAATACAGAGTCATTAGTCGGTGGAGCTATTTTTGGTATCACAGCTTGTTTTTCCTCTTATTGAGACTCTGGGCTTTCTGTCAATTTGCTCAATGTCCAAACTAGCAATTTTACTCGTTTCTTTTCATGAATTCATTTGCATTTTATCTTCCTAGAATCGACTTAACAAATGTTCATTTTGTCTGGTTCAATCTCCTGCTGCTGAAACTGGATAATCTGTACTGTAGGTAATTTAGTGTTTTCCTCACATACTGGATATTATATACAACACACTATCTAACAGTGAATATAGATATACGTACCCACCTGGATAAACCTCACATGGTATACTGAATACAAAATAAGGCAGGCTTCAAAGGAGAGATACAAGATGATACTATTTGTACTGGATTTAAAACATGTATGTGCAAAATCTACAGATATGTAAACCTACTTATGCATTCATAGGGAGAATAAATATCACATTCTAAAAAAAAAAAGTAACTTTATGGGGAGAACGAAGTCTCAATAAGAAGCATGATCAGCACCCACAAAGGTTTTGTTTTATTGTTTAAGCTGCGTATTTGGTATATGTGAATGGTCGTGATGTTTGTAATTAGTAGGGAAAAATTTCACGAGTCTTTTAGATTAAGGCAACTGTCACAAGTTCTTTATATGTATAAGATTATATACCAAAAAAAGAATCTGTTCTGTTCAATGGAAAGCATGAAAAAGACCCCCAAAATATAGAGTGGATGCACAATTGAGAAAAGATGGCAGTAATAAATACTTACATAACTTTAGAATATTGGTATATTGAAGTCGCCAATTAAGAGCCAAGCCTACTTGATGCATCTGTTTTCTTTTTTTTTTAAGATTTTATTTATTTGAGAGAGAAATGAGAGAGAGCATGAGAAGGGAGAAGGCCAGAGGGAGAAGCAGACTTCCCACAGTTCAAGGAGGACTTGATCCCAGAACTCCAACATCATTTCCCAAGCCGAAGACAGTTGCTTAAACAACTGAGCCACCCAGGTGCCCCTACCCGTTGCATCTTTTTAAAGAATACAACAACGTTGTTTTTTTTTTTTTCCCACAAGAGAAATATTTAGAACAAAAGGACTCAGAATTGATTAAAATAAATAGGTAGTAAAAGATATGTGACAAACAAAAAGAAGCTGAAATGAGTTCATAATCTAGGATCAAAATAGAATTTAAGGCAAAAAAAAATTATTGGAAATGAAAGGTGTCGTATGATGGGAAAAGGAACCAAATGTCAAGAAGATAGATTGAGAATACACACACACACGCACCCAACAGCACGGCCTCAAATTATGTGGATGAAAAAGCGACAGAACTCCAGGTGAAATATGTGTATCAAGGATTCTTGTTATGGAATTAATGTACCCCACTCAAGAAGCCGTTAGTTTTTGGAACCACCTTCACATGCATGGTTCAAAGTTGGCTCTGCAAATACCCCCCTGACAATATGAGAGGTTTGAGACTATCGTGTTTACAACCACAAAGGTGTGATAGAGTTTATTAGTAATATGACTATGTCTACTTTTCACATAACTATTTATGAAATAAATCAGCAAGTCTCACATTGATTTGTTACACTATTCTTATATGCTAATCTCCTTCTGGCATTCTTTTCGCCTCTATTGATAATTGTCTACGTACTAGTATTACGGTTTCATTATTAGTAGGACAAAGGTACTTCAGCTTCTATTTTTCAAAATGCTCTTGCCAGTTTTTACACATTTAGTCTTCGAGAAGAAAGTAAGAATAATTGTCAACTTTTTAAAACCTATTCAGATTTTAGTTGGCATTGGGCTTTCCAAGTATACAATTGTATCATCTCTAAATAATAGTAACTCTTTGTTCATGTTTTTGTTCTTTTTGTATCATGGAGAACTTCTTTATACTATTGAGGCAAAAATGATTACAGTTACCCCTGATGATGAAGGCTATTGATTTCAAATGGCGCTTCAGTATCATTCTAAGAAAGCATCTTTCTTCCTATTTTGTACTAAGACTTTTTAAAAATTATAAATGAATATTATATTTTATCACAATATCTTTTGGTAGAACAATAATCTTAGGGCTTTTCTCCTCTGACTATTATGGTAATACATTTCCAGGCATAGAAACTCATAATCACTATTAATATGTTTGAGGGCTTTCCACATGCTAGGCTGTAGTAAATGCTTCACAGAATTAACTTGTAATCTTTACAGTGACTACATAAATAGATAGTATCATAATCCCATGTTATGGATGAAGAAACTGCGATACCAGAGACATTAAGCAGGTTAACCAAAGGCATATGGCTATCATGTCCATATCAACATGTAAAACTATTCCTCGGCCATCTGGCTCCAGAGTCTGGTGTCTTCAAGCAGTGTACTGCTTCCTGATAAACTCTCCTTGGTCAGTAGATAATATTAAAATATCCTTCCAAAATGTGTGCTTCTGATTTATTGAAGATTTTGTACTACCACTGTTAAGCTTAATATTGGGGCTATGCTAATGTCATCAAATGAGTTCAAGCAAACTTTTGATTTTCTAGTATATTTCAGTTCAATGTAAAAAGCATGAAAACTACCTGAGCTTTAAGTTTTCTATAATTCACCTGTAACATATTTACACAGTTCCTTTATGTTTTAGCTTTTCTTGCTGAGTTCATAACATTTTCAATTTCTTCTATGATTATTCTATTGTTATTCTATCTATTCTTAATTTGCATATATATCTATGAAATTTGCCTTTTTCAATTTTTTGCATGCAATAGCAAATTGCACTTTTAATTATAATTTTATTATAATTTTAAATATTCACATTTGACATATCTTTCTTTTCATTCCAATGTGGTAAAAACTGAGGTAAAAACTTTTATATCAATATCTCAGTGTTTTCCCTTTTTCTTTCCCTCCCTTGCTTTACCAATTTAATTGAACTGCTCAAGAAAGAGACGTTTAATATTTTTCAATTCTGCCATTTCTTCTTTTTAATTCACTAATTTCTTTGCTGACCACTTAATTCCTTCTCCCTCATAATTGTTGAAACGTTTGTTGAGCTGGTCTCTTCCTAGATTTCTGACTTGAATTATTAAACTAAATTCCATATATTCTCTTTCTCCTGACTGGCTGTATTTACCCATTCCTCACCACCCCCACTGACCCTTCCTGATCCAAGCCTCCATGATGTTTTACATATCTATAACAACAATCTCCCTGTTTCTATTCTTTTCATGCATACAATTCTGGAGTGATCCTTTTAAAATATAAGTCATAGTGAGTCTATTTTCTGCTCAAAACCTCCCGCAGATTCCCGTCCCATTCAGAGTAACATCAAAGTCCTATGGTAGCTTAAGAGGTACTGCATGACCTGACCCCAAATCATTTCTCTGACCTCCCCTCCTACCAACTAACCCACCCCTTGCTCTACTCCCAGCTTCCTGAGGGCCTGTGAACTAACTGTTTTCTCTGCCCACAATGCTATGCCCCCAGTGTCTGCATGACTGACTCCCTCCCTTCCTTCAAAATTCTAGTAAAACATCACCTTCTCAGGACTGTCTTCTTTGAGTACTGTATACAAAATAACATCCCTCTCTGAACATTCTCCATCTACCTTATTCAGTCTTATTTTACTCAAAGAATTTATCTCTGTATGAGATAACATATTTATGTGGGGGGTTGTTCATGTACTTCTACCAGCATGGAATTCTGTGAAGGAAGTTAGATTTTTGTCCTATACACTGGAGCATAGAAAAACATTCTAGAACAGTGTAACCCTTCAATAAATATTTGTTGAATGGATAAATAAATTAGGAAACTTTAGTTTTTTTTTCTTTTTTAAAGATTTTATTTATTGATTTGTCAGAGAGAGAGAAGAGAAGCAGGAGGAGTCACACGCAGAGGGAGAAACAAGCTCCTTGCTGAGCAAGGAACCCAATGTGAGACTGGATCCCAGGGAACTGGGATCATGAACTGAGCTGAAGGCAGATGCTTAAGCAACTAAACCACCCAGGAATCCCATCTCTGACTTTGTCGTTAACCATGCATCATGTTCTGAGATGTGAAGTTGCCATTTAAAAAATCGTTTAATTTTTCTTTTGATATCTTTCTTAAAAGTAATTTAGTAGAGAAATTTAAAATAGTTTTTAAAGTGACCTTTCAGTTATTTATTTTCAGGTGTTTTGCACTGAGGTTTGATATAGAATAATCTTTATAATTTTGTGTTTGGGAAACTTACTGAGATTTTCTATAGGCTTACTCTGTGATCCTTTCCCACAAATGTGTTAATGATAACAGAAAATAGCGTATTTTTCCTGAGGTAAAAACTTGTTATCAATATCTAAGTAACTATGAATATGTAATTAAAGCAAATAATTATAATATTCTTATATATTACTTTTGCCTCAGTAGTTGATCTTGGAAGGACAAGGAGAAGGCAATAAATTTTCTTCTTATTTTATTTTATTCTATGTTTATTTTTCTATTTATTTTTTTTCAGTGCTCCAAGATTCATTGCTCATTCCCCACACCCAGTGCTCCATGCAATAGGTGCCCTCAGTACCCACCACCAGGCTCTCCCATTCCCTTACCCTCTCCCTCCAAGTCCCTCAGTTTGTTTCTGTGTCCAAAGTCTCTGTTGTTTCATTTCTCTCCCTGAATTACCCTACTTCCCATTTACTTTCCATCTCTTACTGTGTTCTATATTACCCCTTATGCACTACAAGTAAGTGAATCCATGTGATACTGGACTTTCTCTACTTGGCTTAATTCACTCAGCATAATCTCTTCCAATCCAGTCCATGTTGCTACAAAAGTTGGATATTCATCCTTTCTGATGAAGGCGTAGTATTCCATTGTGTATATGTACCACATCATCTTTATCCATTCATCTGTTGAAGGGCACCTTGGCTCTTTCCACAGTATGCTGATTGTGGCCATTGCTGCAAGGAACATTGGGGTACATATGGCCCTTCTTTTCACTACATCTGTATCTTTGGGGTAAATGCCCATTAGTGCATTTGCAGGGTCATAGGGTAGCTCTATTTTTAAAATTTTTAAGGAATCTCCACACTGAATTCCAGAGCAGCTGCATTAGCTTGCATTCCCACCAACAGTGTAAGAGTTCCCCTTTCTCAGTGGGCTCTCTAACACTTGTTGTTTCCTGACTTGTTAATTTTGGCCATTGTGACTGGTGTAAGGTGGTATCTCAGTGTGGTTTTGATTTGAATTTCCCTGATAGATAGTGCCAATGAATATTTTTTCATGTGTCTGTTAGCCATTTGTATATCTTCTATGGAGAGGTGCCTCTTCATGTCTCTTGCCCATTTTTTGATGTGTTCATCTTCTTTTTGGATGTTGAGTTTGAGTAGTTCTTTAAAGAACTTAGATATCAGCCCTTTGTCTGTAGTGTCATTTGCAAATATCCTCTCCCATTCTGTGGGTTGCCTCTTTGTTTTGTTGACTGTTTCCTTTGCTGTACAGAAGCTTTTTATTTTGTTGAAGTCCTAGACATTCATTTTCATTTTAGTCTCCTTTGCCTTTGGAGACGTGTCCTCCTAGGAGTCATTGTGGCGAGCAGTGGTTGAGGGGGTGTGTACCTGCATATATCAGCCACTATCCAGGTGAATTAGTCACTGGAAGGTTTTGGAGCAGCCAGAATTCACCACAGAAAAGGAAGAAGAAAGAAAAAATAGAAAGGGAAAAAGGAAGCAAGAAAGGAAACCCTGCCAGAGTGGGGCCCAGTGGTAGGATTTATATGGTACAATACTAATACAGGGTAAAGAAAAAGGCTATCAAGAGTAAATGAAGAGATCAAAAAGCGAAGCCCAACCTGAATGACCCCCAATACCAGTATTTATATGATACAAAGGCAAAACAATTAAACAGAAACACTAAGACTATATCGGGAAGGTGAGGGCAGACACTCCTTGTGGGCAAGGAAAGTGTTTCAGAGGCTCCTGAGTTTTTCTTGTTAGTATTGTTGGAGGAGCCCACTTACTAAAGATATCAGGAGGTAGAACTGTTTGTATATAGGGGTAGTATTGAATAGGGATGTAGAAATACGTTGAAGCTTAAAACTATATGTATATGTAAAAGAAAAAATAAAAAAAAGAAGAGAGAAGAAAGGGAAAAAACAGATAAAACAAACCAGCAAATGAGAGGCAACAACAACAGAAAATACAAGAATGTGTTTGAAAAAATTTCCAGGTAAAAAATTGTTATGAGGTATTGTATTGAGTATCACGTTGTGATAAAAAGTGCGTTAAAAATTAAAAGAACAAAAACCGTGAGAATGAATTTTTAAGTTTTAACATATTACATATCACAAAAGAAAGAAAAGGGTAAAGGAGATGGTACATCTCATAAACCCCAGTTTTGTTGTTGTTGTTGTCATTTTCTTTTTTACACTTTAAAGAAGTGACAGGAAATTGAGTATTGAACACTGAAGCTATAATAATTATACTGGCTATCCTCCCTTCTACTATAGGTAAACTCATCTCACTGAAATATAAGCAATAAGAAAGAAAAGCATGAACCCATTCAAAATTGTTAGCAGAAAAAAGGAAAATTAACCACAGAATAACATTCTTTCAAGCAATGAAAACAAGCCAGAAAGGCCCACAAAATAAAGAAAAACTATATTCTAATATTTTAAATAAATAAGCCAAAAGATATTTTAAAAATAAAATTTTTAAATAAAATTTTTAAAAAACCCACTTAAATTAGAATCAAAATGATTCAGAAATATTACTGGAGAAGCAAAAGGAATAGGAAGATTTGGAAATGGAGCTTACAAAACCAAGAAATAAAAGTAACAATATTTTGGAAATGAAGACTAAACTAGAAATAGTATGTTAGTAAATACCATGGTTAGTACATAAAGAGAAATGGAAATGGAAAGAAGGAAAATTTTAATTTAAACTGTATGAAAAATTTTAAAAATTAAGAGAATGTGCTCCAGAACATCAGCAAAATGGTGTGTATGTGCATGTGTATAAATTCCTAAAGAATACCTAATCAACTGAACAGGTGATAAAAAAAACAATCACTGGAGAAAACCATATTGAAATAAAACATAACTTGAAATTACATATTGAAAAGATACCCTATCTACTCTGGAAAATCATCCCAGAATGACTGACACTAAGCATATTGTAGTAAAATAATTAGAATTTTAAGAAAAAGGAAAATGTACTAAAATAGATATTTAATAACAAAATTTCTAAAAATCCTTCAGCTAAAATTTTAAACTTACACTATCAAACAGCTCTTGGATCACAGCAGATATCCAAAGTTAACTACAAAATTTTTTTTAAAGAATAATAATAAAAACACAACATATCAGAATCTGTGGGATGTAGCTATATCAGAGTGAGGTTTATAGCATGAAATATCTATATCAATTAAATAAAAGATTGAATTTAACATCTAACATATTGGAAGTTTTAGCCAATGAAATTAAACCTAAGGAACCAATTAGAGGCATAGAATTATAACGGAATAGCTAAATGTATCTTTATTTGTAGCAGTAGATGATAAAAATAAATGACCCCCCCAAAATTATAAGAATTATGCTCTTATAAAATAACAAATTAATTTTAAACTCAGGTACTAAACCATTAATCTCCATAGATTAAAATAAAATGTAATTAGAAGATATAATGGATAAGAAAAGTCCATTTTAAATAGGAAAACAAAACAAGAAAACACAAAAGGAAAGAAAAAAAGGGAAAGAAGAAAATATCTAGAAAAAGAAATAGCTACAACCTAAATGTGTAAAATGAAACACTCTTTAAAAAGTCACATCACAGATTTGAACAAATAGAAATTTCCTTCCTTTTTGAATTGAAAGATTTAACATAAATATGTGTTTTTTTTCCCTAAGTTACTTTATAAAGTTTCTAATAAAAATAAAGCATACATACGAGCTCTCTGATGTGAGGAATTTGAGAAGCAGGATGAGGGGTGCTGGAGGATAGGGAGGGGAAAAAAATGAAACAAGATGGGACCAAGGAGGGAGAAAAACCACAAGAGACTCTTAATCTCAGGAAACAAACTGAGGGTTGCTGGGATTGAGGGGGAGGGATAGGGTGGCTGGGTTCTAGAAAAAATTAAAATTACTTTAAAAAAATTTCCAAGTCCCTTATGTATTAAGACTGGAGACTAATAAAACTGTTAGTGTATTTTAAAAGTTAAAAAAATAGAAGCATATATGTTTACATAAAATTCACTATAAATTACATAAATGTATTATGTATACTTATTATTATGTATATATTATATACATATTATGTAGAGTGAACATAAAGTTCACTATAAAGCTCATATGGAATAACCAAGAACAATAACCAAAAAAATCTTGAAAAAGGAAAGCAGTAAGTGGGGGCTTGCCCTATCAAATATGAAGATAAGTTCAAAAGTCACTGAAATGATAGGTATAGTATTATTGTATGGATAGACAGGTTAATGATATAAAATAGAAAATAAAAGAATAAGCCAATAGCACATGGTAATTTGTGGAATAAAGCAATTAATTCTAATGAATAAGAAAAAAGTGGATTTTTTTAAAAATATGATATTGACGATTGTGGCCATTGCTGCTATGAACATTGGGGTACATATGGCATATATACAATGGAATACTACGCCTCCATCAGAGAGGATTAATATCTAACTTTTGTAGCAACATGGACTGGATTGGAAGAGATTATGCTGAGTGAAATAAGCCAAGTACAGAAAGTCAAGTATCACATGGTTTCACTTACTTGCGGTGCATAAGGGGTAACCTTGAGGACAGTGGGAGAAGGAAAGTAAATGGGAAGTAGGGTAATTCAGGGAGAGAAACGAAACAAGAGAGGACTTGGACACAGAAACAAACTGAGGGACTTGGAGGGAAGGGGGTGAGGGAATGGGAGAGCCTGGTGGTGGGTACTGAGGGCACCTATTGCATGGAGCACTGGGTGTGGGGCATGGGCAATGAATCTTGGAGCACTGAAAAAAATTTAAGTAACAATTTAAAAATGTTAAAAATTAAAAAAATATATGATATTGAGATAACTGGATAGTTTTATAGAAAAAGATAAAATTAGATCCATTTCTCCCACCATACAGTAGGATAAACTCTAAATGGATCATTTGTTTCAATAGAATGATGACAACATAGAAGTACTTGAAGAACGCTGTAGCGAATTCCTCTATATCAGCAAGTAGAAAAAAAGCTTTCCTTACCCTGACTAAAAATTTCAGAAACAATGAGTAATGACTGAAATGTCTGATCTCATATGAATAAAACTTCTATATTGGGGGGAAAAACCCAGGAAATTGAGGCTTAAAAAACCCAGCGAACTAGGAAGAAATTTACAAGTTTTATCACAGATAAAGGGTTGGTATTCTTACTATACAAAATATATAATATATAAAAATATATTTTAAAAAAATTTTTTTTGCTTGGGTCATGATCCTGGAGACATGTGATCGAGTCCCTCATCGGGCTCTCTGCTCAGCAGGAAGCCGGCTTCTCCCTCTCTCACTCCCCCTGCTTGTGTTCCCTCTCTAGCTGTGTTTCTCTCTGTCAAATAAATAAAATCTTTAAAAGAATTTTTTTTTTTTAAATAGAGAAGAAAACCAACAACGTTAGAGAAGAATGGGCTAGAGTGGACAATTCCCAGAGAAAGTAATGCAAATGCAATTTAGGAGATGAAAGGTTTCTTGTGTGACTTCCAACAGCAACAACTACTAATTAAAATTTATTGAGATAACATTGCTTACCTACCAGGTGAGCAAAATTTCAAATGTTTGACAGCATCCTTTGTTGTCTAGACTAAGCAGAAACAGGCACTGTGATACTCTGCTAGGAACGGTTCTCAGCTTTCAAATACAACAAAATCAATAAATCTGAAAAAATATTATGCTGAGCAAAAGAAGTGAGACACAAAAGAATACATCTTATATGTTCCATTTATACAAAATACTAGAACTGAAAAAACTAAACTATAATGAGAGAAAGTAAATCCATGCTTGACAGGTACCAGACAAGAGGGGATTAACTGCAAGAGAGCACATTTGGGTGCCTGGGTGGCTCAGTGGGTTAAAGTCTCTGCCCTCACTCAGGTCATGATCTCAGGGTCCTGGGATTGAGGCCCGCAACCTCCACTCTCTCTGCCTGCCTCTCTGACTGCTTGTGATCTCTCTGTCAAATAAATAAATAAAATCTTTAAAAAAGAGAGAGAGAGCACATTTTGGGTTATAAAAATGTTCCAGATCTTGATTGTAATAGTGGATATATTTGTCAAAACTTGCCAAACTATAAAATGAGTATATTTAATTTTATGTAAATTATATATCAATAAAGTTTTTTTTTAGGAAAACCTAATAGAAGAATTAAATAGAATAAACAAAGGAAGGGAAGAGAAAGGACAAGAGAAAGAAGGGAGGCAGGAAGGAAGGAAGGAAGGAAGGAAGGAAGGAAGGAAGGAAGGAAGGAAGGAAGGAAGGAAGGAGAAAGGAGGAAATAAGAAGGAAACTTGTTCATAAAAAACAAAATAAGAAAAAAGAATGGGGACGCCTGGGTGGCTCAGTAAGTTAAAGCCTCTGCCTTCGGCTCAGGTCATGATCTCAGGGTCCTGGGTTAGAGGCCCACATCCAGCTCTCTGCCTGGGATCCTGCTTCCTTCTCTCTCTCTGCCTGCCTGTGATCTCTCTCTGTGTCAAATAAATAAATAAAATATTTTTAAAAAAGAAAAGAAAAAAGAAAAAGGAATGAAGGAAAAAGACTAAGTGGGATGATGACAAATTAATAGAAGTTATATCAAATGTAAATTATGGACGAAACACTCCAATTAAAGACAAAGATTGTCAGACTGTCCAAAAAAAAAAAAAAAAAAAAGCACCACAAGACCTAGCTATACGCTGTTTAAATATGTGGAAAGAAAGAATGGGAAAAGATATACCACAAAAACCCTAACCTTAATGCATCTTATATGACTATATTGTTATCAAATAGGCAGACTTTAACAGAAGTATTACTAGTGATTAAAAGGACAGTTCAAGGTGTTAAACTAAGCCAATTCAGCAGTAAGAAAGAAAATCCTAAATTTCAAATAGTATAACTTCAAAATACAGACCGCAAAATTAAACTAAATTAAGGGAAAATAGACAAATGCACAATCATAGTTGGAGAATTTAACACATTTAGCTCAGTAGCTGACAGGAAAAAAAAAAACAGTAAAAAAAATGCAGTATGTATGAGATTTGGACACAATTAAGCAACTTGACCTAACTGACCTATAGGCAAGGTTATATTCAACAACTGCCAAATACACAATCTTTTCAAATACACATTGAACATCTACCAAAATATGTATGAATATATGCTAAACATAAAACAATTCTCAACGAACTTCAAAGAATTGGAATCAGAGGAAGCATTTCTGTGACTACTATGAAAATAAATTAAAATCAGTAAACAAAAACTAATTTTAAAATACCCAAATATTTGGAAACTAAACAATGCATATCTAAATAACCCATGTATAAAGAAGAAATTATAATAAAAATGGAAAATATTTTGAAGGGAGGTCAGAAGAGGGAGCAATACCAGTCAAGCTCAAATATAGAAAGGACTTTCTTTTTTTTAACTTTTCTCTTTTTTTTCTCACCATAGCACATACCCTCCCCAATGTCCATCAGCCAGCCATCCCATACCTCCCATGCCCCTCCCCTCCAGCAACCCTGTTTGTTTAATGAGATAAAGAGTCTCTTAAGGTTTATATCTCTCTCTGGTTTCATCTTATTTCATTTTTCCCCTCCTTCCCCTATGATCCTCTGTCTTGCTTCTCAAATTCCTCATATCACTGAGTTCAGATGATAATTGCCTTTCTCTGATTAACTAATTTCGATTAGCATGATAATCTCTAGTTCCATCCATACCATTGCAAAGAGCAATATCATTTTTGATGGCTGCATAGTATTCCATTATATATATGACACATACATATATATATATATATATATATATATATATATATACCCATTCATCTGTTGATGGACATCTAGGCCCTTTCCATAGTTTGGCTATTGCGGACATGACTGTTATAAGTGTTGTGGTGCACGTGTCCCTTCAGATCCCTACATTTGTCGGTTAAGGATAAATACCCTGTAGTGCAATTGCTGAGTCATAGGGTAGTTCTATTTTCAACTTTTTAAGAAATCTCCGTAATGTTTTCCAGAGTGGCTGCACCAGCTTGCATTCCCACCAAAGTGTAAGAGGATTCCCCTTTCTCTGTGTCCTCCCAACACCTATCGCTTCCTGACTTGTTAATTTAAGCCATTCTGACTGGCGTGAGGTGGTATCTCTTGTGGTTTTCTTTTGTATTTCCCAGATGCCTAGTGATAGTGAACACTTTTTCATGTGTCTCTTGGCGATTGTGATGTCTTCTTTACAGAAATGTCTTTTCATGATTCCTGCCCATTCTTGATTGCATTATTTGTTCTTTGGGTGTTGATAAGTTTGATAAGTGATATCGAGTACTATTTCATGTGTCTGTTGGCCATTTGGATGTCATCTTTGCAGAATTGTCTGTTCATGTCTTCTTGCCCATTTCTTGATTGGATTATTTGTTCTTTGGGTGTTGATAAGTTTGATACCTTCTTTGTAGATTTTGGATACTTGCCTTTTATCTGATATGTCATTTACAAATATCTTCTCCCATTCTGTCGGTTGTCTTTTAGTTTTGTCGACTGTTTCCTTTGCTCTGCAAAAGCTTATCTTGCCGAAGTCCAATTAGTTTCTTCTTTTTCCTTGTTTCCTTTGCCTTTGGCGAAGTTTCTAGGAAGAAGTTCCTGCAGTGTGGTCGAAGAGGTTGCTGCCTGTGTTCTCCTCGAGGATGTTGATGGATTCCTGTCTTACATTGAGATTTTGAGTCTATTTTTGTGTGTGGTGGAAGGAAATGGCCCAGTTTCCTTCTTCTGCAGGTAGCTGCCCAATTTTCCCAACACCATTTGTTAAAGAAATTGTCTTTTTTCCATTTGACATTCCTTCCTGCTTTGTCAACAATAAGTTGACCACAGAGTCAAGGGTATTTCTGGGCTCTCTATTCTGTTCCATTGATCTTTGTGTCTGTTTTTGTGCTGGTACCATACTGTCTTGATGTCTGGCTTTGTAATAGAGCTTGAAGTCTGAAATTGTGATGCCGCCAACTTTGTTTTCTTTTTCAACATTCCTCTAACTATTCAGGGTCTTTTCAGGGTCCCTGTAAATTGTAGGATTATTTGTTCCCTTTGTTTGAAAAAAGTTGATGGTATTTTGATAGGGATGGCATTAAATGTGTAGATTGCTCTAGGTAGCATAGACATTTTCACAATATTTGTTCTTCCTATCCATGAGCATGGGACAACTTTCCACTACTTTGTGTCTTCCTCAATTTCTTTCATGAATACTCTATAGTTTTCTGAGTACAGATTCTTTGCCTCTTGGCTTAGGTTTATTCCTAGGTATCTCATGGTTTTGAGAGCAACTGTAAATATATATAATCGTCATTCTGAACTCTAGTTCTCACATCTTACTAATGTCCATATTGATTAGATACCCAGTAGTGAGTACTGCCTCTTGTTCTTTTTTATGAGATGAGTTTTTCTGCTTTGTCATTTTGTCCAGAGAAGAATAGATGAATGAGAGAACAAAATCCTAAAAGGGTAATAACAAACCCAGGGAAGCATACACTAATGAAATTTGAAGAGACCTGAAACCAGGAAGAGAAGAACGTAACACACACACACACACACACACACACACACACACATACACACACATATACATAATGTGTAGGCTGGTTAAGAGAACAGAGCCACACACTTGATTTGGGGTTTATTTTGGTCTGTTACAAAAGAAATTGATAAGATAAGAAGTGAGTTGAAAAAAGAAAGAAAAAAAAAGGTTGGAATGTGATTGGGCAGGATACTAGAACAAAGCCGCACACTAGATTTAGGGTATATTTTGGTCTGTTAGAAGAAACGGTATCCCAAAATTTTAAAGAAAGAAAAACTTATGTATATACAAAAGTAAGGTTAAATACAATAAAGGGATAGAATATGACATAAAACAGAAAATTAAAAATATTTTTAAAAAGGTTATAAGATAAAATAGTTAAAATAGGAAAGAAGAAACATTCAAGAATAGAAAAAGGAAAAATAAAGAAAATTTAAAAAATTTAACTTTGAAAGACTAAAGAATCATGGTGGAAAAGCTGTGAATACTATGTGCTATATTCCCCTAGCACTGGTGTTCTGTAATTCTCATTGAGCAGTGAATTTGGTCTTGGCTGGATGCTCTCATGGATCTTTCAAGGGAGGGGCCTGTTGCAGTGATTCTCCAATGACTTTGCCGGAGGCGGAACCACTCCGCCGTTGCCAGGGTCCAGGCTAAGCAATCCGCTGGGTTCCCTCTCAGGAGCTCTTTTCCCTGAGCGCTTTCCATACAGCTTTGGAAGATGGGAATGAAGATGGCGGCCTCCCAGTCTCCGGCCCCGAGAAGCTGAGATCTTACGGCCCCTATCCTCAGTGCACCCTCAGAGAATAGCAGTCAATCACGCCCATCTCCCTGATCTCCACTGTACTTCATGCTCACGCAGCCTGTGACTGAGCATCTCTATCTCTGGCACACAATGCTGTTTGGAGTCTCCAAACACAACAGGTGCTGGCAGTGTGCTCCCATGCCCCTCCTCCCAGAGGGAGAAAGGGGAGACTCCCCGGATCTTCCAATTGTGGGGTCCCCACTGGAGGAGCAGTGGCCCGAATGCACCTCGGATCCCAGTTTAAGGTCACTCCAGGTTGAGGGCCGGCTCCTCTTCTCTGTCTTTGCAGCCAGCTTCCCTGCTCCAACACGTGAGAGCTCTGCCGCACTCAGGCACCCAGGGCTTTCTGTGACCCTGAC
>PITA01023034.1:0-29066 GCA_004023965.1 Spilogale gracilis
TAAAGATTTTATTTATTTATTTGACAGAGAGAAACACAGCCAGAGAGGGAACACAAGCAGGGAGAGGGAGAAAGGGAGAAGCAGGCTTCCCGCCGAGCAAGGAGCCCGATGTGGGGCTCGATCCCGGGTCTCCGGGATCATGACCTGAGCCGAAGGCAGTGGCTTAACCAACTGAGCCACCCAGGCGCCCCATAGGGGGAATTTTATAGTCAAGGGTAGGCAGGTATTATTTTGGGAACGGTCTGAAAGGGAGAAGAGAAGGTATCTGTCCACCTCTGGTTCCCACTGGCTAGCAACTCATCTCTCTTGCCCGGCTCTAGCTGAACCACAGTCTCTACGAGGTGATGAGCAAACTGGAGAAGCAACATTCCAACAAAATCTTTGTGGTGAAGGGAGTATCCAGGTGAGCAACTCCTGACACTCCTTGCTCCTTCGCTTCTCCTGTCAGCCGTATGCAACACTCTCGTCGCCAGCCCCGATCCTGGCCTTCCCTTCATGTTCACGTCCATGATGTTGTTAGTTATTTGCCTTATGCCCCTATATAAATCCTTTTTCTTTGTATGAAATATTTCCACTTTCACTAAAGGTATAAAGAATAATGCACTGAAAGAGAATATAGTTAAGTGGTCATACAGCTACCACCAAATCTAAGAAACCAACTGTTCTATGTATTATTGAAGTGCCCAGTGTTCCCCTCTCCACCCCTCCTGCCCCTCACCAAAGGGTAACCACTGTCTAAATTCAGTATTGCTTTTCCCATGGATTTCTTTTTACTTTTCTTTCTTTTTTTTTTTTTAACGATTTTATTTATTTATTTGACAGAGAGAGAGAACATAGGCAGAGGGAGTGGGAGAGGGAGAAGCAGGCCTCCCATGGAGCAGGGAGCTCGATGCGGGGGCCGATGTGGGGTTCAATCCCAGGACCTTAAGATCATGACCTGAGCTGAAGGCAGACACTTAAAAACTGAACCACCAAGGCACCCCTTCTTTTTACTTTTCTTACACACATACATACCCACCGAAAATACTGCTTTGCATGTTTTTAAATTTTGCAAAGTGGAATTATACTGTATATGTACTTTCGCAACTCCTTTTGTTCTCTCTGCACTCTTTGTGAGGTTCATGGATCCTCTCGCTGCATGTTGCTAGCTCTGGTCTTTCCGTTCCCTGACTGTGACAGATGCTATTGTGTACCTAGTCTACAATTTATTTATCTGTCCTCCTGCTAATAGACATTTGGGTTGTTTTTCCAGTTTCTTGCTATTACAAATAATGCTGCAGTGGACACATTTTACATTACTCCTGTGACTGTTACCAAGAATGTCTTTAGGGTGTATAAGGGGAGTGGACCTGCTGAGTGGTGGGTTGTGCTTTTGGGCCTCTTCAGCCTTACTGGGCATTAGCATTGTCCAATGCCTCTCCAAAATGACCACCAGCGGTAAATAAAAGCCCCCATTGCTCCATATTCTTACTACATGTAACATTGTCAGGCATACTGATTTTTCCAAACTAATGGGTGTGCCATTGGAATTTTTTACAATTCTAATTCAAATCTCCACAATTGCTAGCCAGCTTGAACTTCTTGCCATGTTATTGGCCATTTAAGGTTCCTTTCTGTGATTTTCCTATTTATCCTTGTTTTCACATTTTTCATTGAGATTGTTTACCTTTTTTTAATTTTTTTTAAGATTGTATTTATTTATTTGTCAAAGAGAGAGAGAGCATGAACAGGGGGAGTGGCAGGCAGAGGGAGAAGCAGGCTCCCCGCTGAGCAGGGAGCCCCATGCGGGACTGATCCCAGGACCCTGGGATCATGACCTGAGCAGAAGGCAGAAGCTGAGCCACCCAGGCATCCCTAGATGGTTTACCTTTCTTAAAAAATTGATTTATAAAAGAGATTTTTTGTGTGTATTCTGGATATTAATCCTTTACTGATATATACTGCAAATGTCTTCTCAACCTATTATGGCTTTTCCTATGTGTGTGTGAGTTATTCATATATTCTTTAGGCTGGTAAACATAAGCAATTCAGGGTGCTTGGGTGGCTCAGTGGATTAAAGCTTCTGCCTTCAGCTCTGGTCATGATCTCAGGTTGTGGGATCGAGCTCCAAGTTGGGCTCTGTGCTCAGCATGGAGTCGGCTTGAGATTCTCCCTCTGCCTCTGCTTCTCCCCATCTTGTGCTCACTAAATAAACAAACAAACAAATAAATAATACATATTGTTGATTCCTTCATTTTGAACTGCTAGCCAACAGCACCATTGCTCATGCTGGAGTGAAGCTTCTCTATCTCGTTTTCCCCTATAAGGCACATCACAGTTTTCTGGCGCTAAGCCCTTCAGTGCTATACTGGGAGGCCATTTTAAACAGCAACATCACCAACAAAAAGCACAACAATGTAAAAAACATGGCCAGGGGCACCTGGGTGGCTCACTTGGCTAAGCAACTGCCTTCAGCTCAGGTCATGATCCCGGAGACCTGGGATCGAGCCCCACATCGGACTCCCTGCTCGGCGGGAAGCCTGCTTCTCCCTCTCTCACTCCCCCTGCTTGTGTTCCCTCTCTAGCTGTATTTCTCTCTGTCAAATAAATAAAATCTTAAAAAAAAAAAAAAAAAAAAACCACGACCAAAAGGACACATTTGCAGTGTAAGAGCCAAAACACCGCAGAGTATTGCCTTCTTAGACCTCAGCTGGGAAAGCTTGTCTAAGCACTCATCTTTCAAAGCACACATGTGTCCATGGCTGGCCGCGAAAGCATTGTGAGAATTAATTTTGGAGTTGCAAATAAATTTTAGGGAGGAGGCAAATTGGCAAATACAGAATCCTCAAGGATCAACTGTATATCACCCAGGGAATCTTTTTCACAAAGAAACTATTTTGTCACTCTTTTACTCTTTCTCTCTAGTCTTGTTTTCTTTATATATTTTTATGTAATTGAGAGCATGATATGGATAAAATTTTATAGCATCTCTCACTTTATGAAGCATTATTGCAAAGTATACAGACTTTCTCATACATTGCTTCGTCCTGTTTTATTACTATGTGCGTGCATCGTTACTTATTCGGGGGTGTTTGGGTTGCTTCAGTTTTGAGCTCTTCTGAATCTGAATGCTCTTATTTTTTCAGCAGCAGCAGACGCTCTCTAGTCATCTCTTCCCCAGTTCGCACGTCTGCAGTCTCTAGCCCCCTGACCTCACCTACCAGTCCCTCTGTGCTTTCTTTGAAGAATGAGGGGGACACCATCTCAGCAAGTGAAGAAGAGCTGGCATCCGATCTGGCCCAGGGAGAAGAGGATTCTGAGATTAAAGACAAGGAGAAAGAGGAGGAAGAGTCTGAAGTTAGCTCTGAGGAGGAGGAAGAGCCTCTGCCTGCTTGCAATGGCCCCGCCCAGGCCTCTCCCCGCATCGAGGGCGCTAGTTCCCAGGAGGAAGTTCTTTGCTCACCATCTCCATTGCCGGGCGGTGCCCCTATCCCCTCAGAGCAACCCTCATCTCTTCCAGAAGTAGTTCTACGAACCCGTACCTCAAGTGAAGGAGCTGAGCAACCAAAGAAGAGAGCCTCTATCCAGAGAACCTCAGCACCTCCGAATAGGCCTCCTCCCCCCAGAGCCACTCCCAGCCCCAGGCACTCCTCAGGGAACAAACCCTCTAGCCCTCCAGCCTCTGAGCAGGGTTCACCTGCCAGTCCCAGAGCCTTCTTGGGGGCTGGGACTCGAAGTCCTAGGGCCTCCTTGGAGGTTTCTCCTGACCCACAGCCACCAGAAAAGCCAGGAAGAACATCTGAGGCCAGAGAAAAGGAAAGCATCAACAGTCCGAACCCGGAAGAACTTTGTACTTCCCCTACCTTGGTGAAGTCTGAGGTGAGACTGGATCTGGTTGAGTCTTTTTTTTTTTTCTTTAAGATTTTATTTATTTGAGAGAGAGCACAAGAGGGGGGAGGGTCAGAGGGAGAGGCGGACTCCCCACTGAGCGGGGAGCTCAATGTGGGGCTCAGTCCTGGGACCCTGGCATCATAACCTGAGCCCAAGGCAGACGCTTAACCGACTGAGCTCCCAGGCACCCCCAGGTTGAGTCTTTATTTCCTTTTATAACCTCCATGTAGATCATCTTTACTATAGCCTGCTTGCCCCAGTTGATAATGATGAAGTTTTAGAATATAAGTGAGGTTCAGTGGGGTGGAGTCCAAAGCCTACGACCCAGAAAGAACTCTTTTTTTTTTTTTTTAAGATTTTATTTATTTACTTGACACAGAGAAACACAGCCAGAGAGGGAACACAAGCAGGGGAAGTGAGAGAGGGAGAAGCAGGCTTCCCGCTGGGCAGGGAGCCCGGTGTGGGACTCGATCCGAGGACGCTGGAATCATGACCTGAGCCGAAGGCAGATGCTTAACGACTGAGCCACACAGGCGCCCCCCAGAAAGAATTCTTGAGACATCTTTGGTGCAAAATGGCGGTTTATTAAAACATTGGGATAGGACCTGTGGGCAGAAAGAGCTGCTGCACTGGGGTGGTGAGGGGTGGCTGATTATATACTCTGGGGTTGGGGGAGGTAAGGAAAAAGGGAAGGTTTGAAAGAACTTTCATAGGCTAAAGAGGACCTACAAGATACCAGAGGCCTTGCCATTGTCAAGGTAAGGTGGTTTTTCCTTGTAGAAAGGCATTAACAGTAAGATAGTTGGCAGCTTCCCAGAGGGGTGGCAACACTCCTGCTATCGCACGTCCTTATCAATGTGCTTTAGGTTTAGAAGAAATTTAACTTTATTTACATTTCCCTCTACCTCAGCCTCCCTCGATTTTTTATTAAATATTTTATTTATTTGACAGAAAGATCACAAGTAGGCAGAGAAGCAGGCAGAGAAAGAGGGGGAAGCAGGCTCCCTGCAGAGATCCTGATGTGGGACTCAATCTCAGGACCCTGAGATCCTGTCCTGAGCCGAAGGCAGAGGCTTTAACCCTCTAAGCCACTCAGGCACCCCGGCCTCCCTCAATTTTATGGAGGGAAGGATGATGTTAGGGCTTCAGGAACTGAGTTATGGGTCTCTGGAAGTTAGCCTCTTGATAAGCTTCTTCCTTGTCAATCACTAGGACATTTGTAAACTGAGGGAGACTCAGGATTGTGATCTCTGTTTTTCCTTTAGGGCAGCTAGAAGTGCCTGAGGAATGTCACACATGGGGGGGGGGGAGTATAGTGCCAGCTTCTGCTTTGTCCTCAGCTAACCATCTGTTCCTTCATCAATAAGATCTTATGTCATTAGATTATAGTTTTAAGGATGTTCCTGGACACCTTTTTTGGTTCTGGGATTGTTTCACATACTCATAGCAACTAATTCAGTGACCTGTACTCCTAGGGTAGTTGACTTCTTCAAAGGACTAGCTCTAATATTATTGTAATGAGCAGATTCATGCTAATTTCTTTCTTTTGCTCCAAGTTCTGGGAGTTCCAGTATAAAGAATCTACAGCCGGTATCCTGAGCTTTACTTTCTTTAGTGAGGGATGGGGAGGAGGGTCTCATTTCAGTTTGTCATATTATGGTAAGCAAGTTGGCATCTGCAAATTTCCAAGGTCTATCTTCTTTGATGAGAGAGGCACTGAAGAAGGAATTCACAGGGGAAGGTAAAGCAAAAGGGATGGTCTTTTGAAAGGTGAGGATATGGATGGGAAAAGGATTGTGTAAAAATAGAGACAGATCCTATGGAGAGCAACCAGTTCCTGGAAGGATCTGGAAATCAAGTCATAGTCTATTCAAATTACATGGAAGGGCTTATCGTATAGGAGCAGGATTTGACTTGTTCTAGGAGATCCCTGAGGGCAGAACTATGTGTAAAGGTTTTTGGGTTTTTTTTTCAAGTACATTTTGGATCAATATAAGAGGAACTTTCAGCAATTAGCTCTGCTTAAAAAAAAATGATATGGAAAACCAATTTGAAATATAGGGGAAAGAGGACACAGGGACTTCCAAAAACAAGAATAGGATAGGCCACCTTGAGAAATAGCCCTCCTTCCTTGCTATTGAAAGCTAAGGATGTATGATCACCTGTCAGGTGCATTGTAGAGAAAATTATGGTGAGACATCTAACTAGATGGCACCAAGATTCATTCATTCATTCATTCATTCATTCATTCATTCATTCATTCCCTAATTATTTACTGAGCCCCTGCTATGTGCCAGGCACTTTTCTAGGAGGTAGGATATTACAGTGAGCAAAACATAAAGTTCTCTGCCTTCCTGCATCTTACATTCTAGTGGATGGGCGATGGGAGGAATAAGGGAGATAGGCAAGAAACAATAAATAAGTAAGATGACAATTTAGGTATGATAAGAGAGAGAAAAATTAAGTAGGAGAAGGTACAGGGAGTGAAAGCCAAATTGCAGTTTTAAACAGAGCAGTCAGAGGAGACATTTGGACAATGAAGAAGGCCATGGCATAAGCCATGCAGCTAGCCAGGAGTCTGAGACTTCTGGTGCCCTCAGTTCACACCACCCAATTCACACCACTGAAGGCTGACTGGGCTCTGTTGAGAGCCTCCTGTTCTGTGAACATGGGTCCCGTGCCGCTGCCCTGGGTACCAGCCAGCATGTGCAAAGGGTCCAGGGCTGGCATCCAGGGCCTGAAGGGTAGAACTTTCTCCCACATTGTCCACTTTGATCCACAGGTTTTTTCAGAGTCTGACACGGCAAAGGACGCGGAAGAGAACAGTAAGGTCACCTCTGCTGACTCCCCTGAGGTACTGACATCTGAGTCATCAACATTATTGTGCTCTCAGTCCTGACTCATGGGAGGTGGGATGGTCCTAACGGTCCTATGAAACTTTTTGCCTTCATCGGCTTCTAGGCTGAGAAAACTCTACTGATGGGGAGAGGTGTGCAGGGCGTGTAGACAGTGAATCAGCTCAGGGTACATGTGGGATTTTGAGTAGGTAAAGTGTAGCCACTTTGCCCTGCCCTGCACTGAAAAGAGCAATTCAGCAGCACAGAACATTCAAAATTCATTTAAATTTGACTTTGTAATGTATTATATGATTTTAGTATGGAGTCAGCAAAAGAGTGAATAAAACAGGTCTCCTTCTTCGGGCATCATCTTATTAAAAGGGAGATGATAGGGGCCCCAATACTACTTGAGGAACAGGCCAGTAACACCGTCCTCTTTGGGAAAGAAATACGTGGTACAACCTCCTTCCCCCTGAAGCCACCTCCTTGTACTGTAGATTGATAGTGTTCCCTTACTCCCAGCCTCTCTTCTGGGATTATCTGGTCACCAGCTAAGGAGACATGTTTTTCCTTCCGAATTACACAGCTAGAGCATCTCAGATCCTAGTGTATCAGAGCCACCAGTCTCCTGACGCCTGTGTCTGGCAAGATCTGTTCCCTTCCCTTACTGATGAGCCATAAGTCACATTTTCCCTCAAGCAGAATTATGGACATATCACATGTAAAAATGAGTAAATAAAACTGCAAGCAAATCTGTTTTCACTCAGTATTTGAGTCACCTGAGAGAGAACGAAGGTTCTCTGAAAGAATAGTAACTTTCTGGGAGGTGGCATTACCTTTGGGGCAGTTCATAGCCTGGAACTGGAGGAAGGAATAAGAAGAAGGAAAATTCCTTCAAGAAAGCACCTTAGAGTGCCAAGGTGGTCTTCCCCTGGCTTCCACACCTCAGGTTCCCACTCAGGCCCCAGAACTTTTCCCAAAGAAATCATCATACCACTTGCCTTTCCGGACCACCGTCAGTGAGATGAGAGGATCATCTCAGTGTGAGAGCAGCAGTCCATTCCCAAGGAGGGTTGGTCTAAAAGTGGTAGGTAGTGGTTTTAAGACCTATATTTATACCCTCACAAGACTCCCACATAGTTTTATATACAGATGCATGTCACACAGATCACACAGTGTCCGATCATGGAAACAATGGGAATTCAAAGACATGGTTTCCTGTCCCGGCAGGTCATTTGACCCTTGGAATCTTGGTTTCTTGATCTGTGACAGAGAATGACAGTAGAGCCTTCCCTGATGCTCTCAGGCCATAGTAAAACAACACTATGTTTGCCTTTTGTAATGTGTGTGACCCTCGTAAAGTGTGAGGGACAGAAGACCCTTTTAAGCTGAAAGACTGGGAAGGTTGAGCCACCTCTCACGGGCAGAACTCTTCTTTTTGTAGAGCCAAGATCTTCAGCTTCCTGTCTCTGCAGTTACAGAAGAGAGCAATGTCATGCCTCAAGAAGAGGTAAGGAGGCCAGATAACACGGAGAATGGGGTGAGTGGTAAGACTGGGCATTGGGGGTGGACAGAGGTTTGGCTACAGTCTGGAAACCTCACCAATGGCTGCAAGGGGAGCCTGGCAGTGAACAACATCCTCAGGGCAAAGTCAAGCAGGCAGGAACCAGAGGAACCAAGAGTAACCTGGGACTTCGTGGTTCCTGTGCCCATTTCCCAGCACTTGGCCTTGACTCTCTTGACCTCTCACCATAACCTTGTCTCCTAATTATTTTTTAAGATTTTATTTATTTGTTTGGTACAGACAGAGGGAGAACAAGCAGGGGAGGGGCAGGCAGAGGGAGAGGGAGAAGCAGCCTCCCCCATACACTCCCCCAGCAGGGAGCCTGACATGGGGCTCAATCCCAGGACCCTGGGATCATGACCTGTGCCAAAGGCAGATGCTTAACTGACTGAGCCACCCAGGTGCTCCCTAAATATTTTTACCTGAACTTATTTTATTTTATTTTTTAAAGATTTTATTTATGTATTTGACAGAGAGAAACACAGCCAGAGAGGGAACAGAAGCAGAGGGAGTGAGAGAGGGAGAAGCAGGCTTATTTTAAAAAGAAGTTAAGTGGGGTGCCTGGGTAGCTCAGTTGGTTAAGCGTCTGACTCTTGATTTTGGCTAAGGTCATAATCTCAGGTTCATGAGATCAAGCCCCACATGGGGCTTCTGGCTGGGCATGGATCCTACTTAAGACTCTCCCTCTCCCTCCCTCTCCCTCTGACTCTCTCCTCTCCTACCCCACTTCCACATGCATACATACGTACTCTCTTAAAAAAAAAAAAAGAGTTGGGGCGCCTGGGTGGCTCAGCTGGTTAGGCGACTGCCTTCAGCTCAGGTCATGATCCCGGAGACCCGGGTTCGGGCCCCACATCGGGCTCCCTGCTCGGCGGGAGGCCTGCTTCTCCTCTCTCACTCCCCCTGCTTGTGTTCCCTCTGTGGCTGTGTTTCTTTCTGTCAAATAAATAAATAAAATCTTAAAAAAAAAAAAAGAGTTAAGATATACAAAAAGCATATAGAAAGGTAAATACACAGACACAAAGTATACTCAGAAGTAAATTAGTGGGCACCTGGGTGGCTCAGGTCCGTTAAGTAACTGCCTTTGGCTCAGGTCATGATCCCAGTGTCCTGGGATGGAGCCCCATATGGTGGGGCGGGGGGGTGTCCCTGCCCCCTAGCTTAGCGGGGAGTCTGCTTCTTCCTCTGACCTTCTCCCCTTTCATGCTCTCTCTCACATCCTCTCTCAAATAAGTAAATAAAATCTTCAAAAAAAAAAAAAAAAGTAGGGGTGCCTGGGTGGCTCAGTTGGTTAAGCGACTGCCTTCGGCTCAGGTCATGATCCCGGAGACCCGAGATCGAGCCCCACATCAGGCTCCCTGCTCGGCGGGAAGCCTGCTTCTCCCTCTCTCACCCCCCTGCTTGTGTTCCCTCTCTGGCTGTATTTCTCTCTGTCAAATAAATAAAATCTTTAAAAAAAAAAAAAAGTAAATTAGTAACAGTGACATAAAATGGAGCCACGAGTTAGGCAAGTACAGAAACACAGTCTATAAAATAAAATTATGGAGGATGGACCTCTAAGTTGATTCCACACTTCCTAACATGCAAAAAGAAGAGGCAAGGGTGCCTGGTTGGCTCAGTGGGTTGGGCCTCTGCCTTTGGCTCCTGGGATCGAGGCCCACATGGGGCTCTCTGCTCAGTGGGGAGCCTGCTTCCTCCTCTCTCTCTGCCTGCCTTTCTACCTACTTGTGATCTCTTTCTCTGTCAAATAAATAAATGAAATCTTAAAAAAAAAAAAAAAAAAAAGGAAGAAGAAGAGGCAAGCCTAGTCAGTTCTCCCAGTTCATGATGTCCAGTCCTTAAGAGAGCAACAATTCCAGCTACTAAGATGAAAAAGAAGTTTCTCCTGTGAGTCCTCCTCAAGAGATGACAAATACAGTGAACAAATCTTGACAGTAATTCCAACAACCAGTTTTACACCGCCTCCCTCCACAGAGGCCAGTGCCTTACAAGGAATAGAATTCAATAGATGCAAAATGAGTCCTTTCCTTGCCCACCCGGTGGTTGGTGGGAGGGCAGGTCAGCACCTAACCCAATCCTGTTTACTTTCTAGGTATCTACAGCTCAAACTGACTACCTCTGAACAGGGACTACGAGACCTCCACCCACACCTCCCCAGAGAAGCTCCTAGCTAGAGGGTATATAGGTCAGAGGGACTTAAGATGTAGCATTCATTTGTAGGGTCTCCAACCGTCTGAATGCTGGTGGTCCCTAAAGATCTAGCATTAATGGAGGCTGAGGAGCAGACTTAGGGGAGGGAGGGCAGCAGGCTTGGGAGAAGAAACTGTTAGTCCCCCGGAATATTTAATTCAGGCTTTTTGCACTGTTAGAATAAGAAGACTTCATATTTTAAGTAAAGTGAGCCTAAAATGACTATAAAAATCTATAGACAGAGACATGTCCACATAGAGACACATTACCATACATACTCAGAGAATAGTGAATGAATCTTTGACTTACCCCTCATTTTGCAAGACTTAGAGCAGAAAGAACAGATTTTCAGATTGTTAAATAAAGAATTATTCTGACTGTGTATGGATTGTTTTGTTTTTGTTTTTGTTTTTTTGATACAGCGAGTTAGTTGTTCCAGCCCTGCAGCCTATTCCCCACTTACGTAAGATTCTTGATTCTAACCCACGTTCAGAAAGCTTTAGTCACAACCTTGACCCCCAGCCCCAGTCGGAATGATGCTGGAGCCACGGGCTTCTTTCCTCAATCCAGGTGCCCTATGGCATGCCTCCCCCACCCCCACCTCACCTAACAAGCAAATACCCTGGGGAAGAGGTTGCATTTTAGAGCTGTAGCTAGTGTTTATGGTCTGCTACTTGGCATAACTAAGCATCTGAGCAGAGTGGAAGGAGAAACGGGAACTCCCAAGTGAAGGGAAAGGATACAACATAGAATGATAGAATGGAAACGGCGTGGAATTTGGAATATGAAATCCTGGGTTCAAGTCCTATTATTTACTTCCTTGAAGACGTTAAAAACACACTTTGAAGCCCTGCCACCCCAATAAACACACATGTGGGTGCTCCTCCCTCTTTGCTTCCGTTTCTGGGGTTTTGGATGGTGTCCCAACCCCTCAGCCACCCAGCAAGCACTTACCAGCCCTGCTCTGTACCAAGCACCGTATGAGCTATTAGAGATAAAAGGACGAGGGAAAAAAAACGAGGGAAAGGACGAGCCAACTTTATGGAGATAGGCTGTCCAGCAAGGAGCAGAATGGGCAGAATTTAGGAATGGGTTCAAAGAGGAGACATGACCAAAGTTATAAGGAATTACCCTGGGTTAGGCTTGAGAAACTAGGATTTGGGGGGGGGTGGTTTCTCTGAAATGGTGACAACAGGAGGATGGGCACACAAACAATAAACTGCCCCGACCAAGCAGTAAAGAATATGGTTGAAAGACATTTAGACAGTTCACAGAACTGAAAGAACAGGGATGTCTGTTGCAGGATGTATTGGGGTGCCCCCTAAGCAAGAGACTTCCCCCACCTCCTGCCTCTGTGTCCTCTCCAGATCCAGTGCCCTGGAGAAAGAATGAGACTGGCCCAGTTGATAAGAGAGGCATGGTAGCGTCCACAGTGACAGGTAAACCAGTGGTAGTGGGAGGCGGTGCACAGGGAAGCTTTTAGAGAGATGGGAATATTCGTAATGCTGTAGCGATTGTTTAATGAGTACATACACGTGTCAAAACCAATCACATTATACACTTCCTATGTAGCTGACTGAATGTCCCATATAAACACTGGATACCAGGAGCTTGAGAACTTGGCAGGATTTTCCAGTAGATGTGTTTGGGAGCTGGAAATAAATGTTTGTATTTAGGAGTCATTCTTCTAAGATCTAACCTTGCTACTCTTATCTTTTTTTCTTTTTTCTTTTAAAGATTTTTATTTATTTGACAGAGAGAAACACAGCTAGAGAGGGAACACAAGCAGGGGGAGTGAGAAAGGGAGAAGCTGGCTTCCCGCCGAGCAAGGAGCCCGATGTGGGACTCGATCCCAGGTCTCCGGGATCATGACCTGAGACGAAGGCAGTCGCTTAACCAACTGAGCCACCCAGGCGCCCCTACTCTTATCTTCAAAAGATTTCTACTGCTGAAATGGAGAAGAGGTCATATGCCCCCGTATGAAAAGTTCTACTGCCTATATTTTAATACCCTTCTCGTAAGGCAGCCTGTTGTCTTGGCACTCAGAATCCCGGCTAGGAGTGACACTCCAGGGGTATTGGGGGTGGGGAACGCTGGGAATACAGGCCCCCAGCTGTCCAAGGCCTTCCCTGACCGGCTTGGAATCACCCTTCCACATTCATCCAGCAAAATCCAATTCAAGCCTTTTCTCTTCAGGGCTTTAGCTCCTAGGAAAGGAGTGTGCCAGCGAGGACTTCTAGGGACTTAACAGTCCCATGGGGGAAGACAGGCCCCCAAGGTAACTGCTACAACAGAGGCACAACAAAAGTGGAGACATTTACTTAATTGTGAGATTGATGCTTCATGTGCATATGGCCCTCAGCAGGTTCCAGGAAGGCAGAGAAAGGGGCCAATATTCTGGGCATAACTGGTAATTTTGCTTATTTAGGGTAGATAGTCTTGGCTACGAACTGAGTTGTTTACTCTGATTTACAAAATGGTAGAGTTGGGGTTCCTTGGTGGCTCAATTGGTTAAGCATCTGCCTTTGGCTCAGTTCAGGATCCCGGGGTCTTGGGATCAAGCCCCCCATCAGGCACTTTGCTCAGTGAGGAGCCTGCTTCTCCCTCTGCTTCTTCTCCTGCTTGTGTTCTCTCTCAAATAAATAACTAAAACCTTTTTTGAAAAATGGTAAAATTGTCCAGGGGAAAGACTAGGATTTAGAAGACTGCCATCCTGGAGCTAGCACAAGAAGGGGCTAGAAGCCAATAAATTGGGCTCAAATGAGTATCTCTTCTTCCCTGCCCTAAGGCGCCTGAGGTCTGTTGACAAAAGGATGGCTGCTCCAGTCTCTGAAGTTTAGCATTTAATCCTTGGAGGACACTGCTAGCTCACCACCAGTGAGGCTCCATTCATCATCTGTCTGTATGCATCTCCTTATAAAATTAATTGCAAGACCACCACCCAGTCTCTGCTTTCTGGCAACTTGAAGGACAATATTGACAGCGAGGTGAGATTAGAGAACACTGGAAACACGACACGGCCAGGGTATAGAGGATACACCGAAACAGCAAACATGCTGCTTATACATTTTTTGCTAAATTAGGGGCTGATTTTATTTTTTTTAAGATTTTTTAAAAAATTTATTTGACAGAGAGAAACACAGCGAGAGAGGGAACACAAGCAGGGGGAGTGAGAGAAGGAGAAGCAGGCTTCCTGCGGAGCAGGGAGCCTGATATGGGACTCGATTCCGGGTCTCCAGGATCATGACCTGAGCCGAAGGCAGTTGCTTAACCAACTGAGCCACCCAGGTGCCCCAGGGGCTGATTTTAAAGAGAAAAAAGCTACTTGTGAGGGATTAACCATCAAATTGTGAAAGTAACATGATATTTCAGTAAAGTCAGTTGGCTGGATGGCCTCTCCAGTCTGCAGTGAGTAGGGACAATTGACAATCAACAATCATTAGTACACAATAGAAATGCTATGACAGACATCAACCAGATAACAAAAAATCTCAGTCTTTACTGGAATTCATGATTAACTTGTCAGTAAATGCAAGCATTTGTCCACCTTTGGAATTTAACCCTTAGGATTTGAATTTCTGGGGCGCCTGGGTGGCTCAGTTGGTTAAGTGACTGCCTTCGGCTCAGGTCATGATCCCAGAGACCTGGGATCCAGTCCCACATCTGTCTCCCTGCTCCTCAGGAAGCCTGCTTCTCCCTCTCTCACTCCCCCTGCTTGTGTTCCCTCTCTGGCTGTGTTTCTCTCTGTCAAATAAATAAGATCTTTAAAAAAAAAAATGAATTTCATCAACTTAATCTATTTTTTCCTCTGGTTTTTACCAACCAAATCATATCTTTAGGAATGAAAGCAACTATCCTTGCTTATTTTATGTTTTCGTTTCTTCTCACACTGTGCCTCTATTTTCTTGAGATTCTGTCAGCCTCTATTTCCCCAAATGAACATGCACCAGACCTGACGTGCGAGGTACAGTTCCAACGCTTTAGATGTATTAACCCGTTTCTCTCCCCCAGTAACTTCATGAGACAGGTTTTGCCCTAGATAGAGAAATGAACCCAAGTCGCTTGTCTGAGATCACACAGCAGAGCAGATTCCAGAGCCTGTGTTTACAGTATTACATCCTTAGTCAGTGAGTTCATTAATTTGGGAACATTTCCTGCCACAGAGAAATGAGTCAAGATGGCTCAATTATGGCATTGATTAACAGTTAAAACTGAGGTGCTCACTGTGTGCTGAATGAGTGGCTATGATACGGCTTCATTTCAGGGATGAGGGAACAGATTGTAGAGATGTTAAGTCATTTGCCAAAAGTCACACAGCTAACGAGCGGCGAGGCTGGGACTGTTTGAATCCAAAAAGTCCATGTCATTCACTACACCGTCTCAAAGAATGCCAGACGAGCAAGATCCGGATGCGGCTCCGGTCCTCTCCCCACCAAATCTCCCAGCTTCCCGGCCGCGGTGCGCCTACTGAGTTAGCTTAGGGGCCAAGCTTGTGGACACCGACCCATTTACGTAAATGACATGCAAACGCAAGGAATGTAACTTTCCGCATTTGGTGGTAATTCAAATTACGTCGACGCGGGGCAAGCGGACAGATCCCAGTTATCCCAGTTCCGATCCCAAGCCGTCTGGAGCCTGGGGGCGAGGGAGGAAGCGCCTCCGGACGGAGAGTAAAGTGACAATCGGACAAGGAAAAACAGCCTTTCCTCCCGGGGGAGCAGAGGCGGCCGGGCGGGCAGAGGGAACCTGCAGAGGGCGGTTTCTCTCCTCTTTTCCTGTCCCACCCAGTCGGCCGGTCCCTCCACCCCCACTCCCCGCCGGCCTCCGCAGCTGGCTCCGAGCGTCTGTCCGCGGCTTCCTCCCGCTCGGGGTCCCTCGGCGGCTCTCCGCGAATCTCCGCCGTTCCCGCCCCCGGCGAGTTCGAGAGGACGCGCGGAGCCGCGCCGGGCCCTCCCCCGGCCGCCCGTCGGACCGGTAAGGTGAGCACGCGGAGGTGGGCACCTGGGGAGGGCGAGGCCCGCACGCACACTGCAGTCGCCTGGGTCACCGGAGCGACGCGAGCCCAGAACGGCCGGAGCCTCCCGTCGCGGCCGCTCGGTGCCGGCTGCCCCGGACGGACGGACGGTCGCGCGCGCCGCAGGCTGCCCCGGGAGCCGGGTGCCGGTAAACGCGGGAGGGCCGGGGCGGGGGGCGGGGCCGAGACCAGGTCTCCGGGTCCTCGCCAGCCCCGACGCCGAGCGGGGCGCGAGTCCCCGGCCGGGCCAAGTGGGGTAGGCGCTACTGGCCGGCCGGTGGGGTTCGGCCGGCGGTACGCGGCGGCGCGGCGGACACGGAAGGGAGGACTGTCGGACGGAGTGGAGGGAGAGCGGGCCGCGGCCGGACAGCGGCTGGTTGGGGACAGGCCTGAAGGGGACTGAGGCCCCTGGCCTCCACGTTCCCGTGTCCGGCCCCCCGCCCCCAGGACCCGGCCCTGCCCCCGCGCGGGCACCGGAGTCGGCAGGTCCTGCCCTCCCGGCCCTCTCCTGACCCCTAGTGGACGGCTGCGCGCAGACTCCCGGCTCGGCAGGAGCTCGGGTACCTGGGCCTGAGGCTTGGTGGAACTGGGTCCGCTGCTCATTTGCATACCTTCGCCTAACTTTCTCAGGCCTCGAGAAATCCCTTAGGTAAATGTGGTGGCCAAGGGAAAGGATCTCGGGGGTAGTACGTTCAAAGCCAACGCCCACCAAGCGCCAGAGGTCTCGGCTCTGCTCTTGGCGCCTGCAGCCTGAGGAGATAACTGAGGGAAACCAAAAGAGAATGGTTTAGGACCAGCCCCAAAGGCCTTCCTGGGACTTGAGTGTCTCCAGCCCCTGGTAGGGGCCCACTCGCCTCACGCCTGTCTTTGTCCCTCTTCCTGCAGATCTGCTTCTCCCTGGTGCCCGTCCACTTGCTGCAATGACTAGCCTGCTAACCACGCCTTCTCCACAAGGTAGGTGAAAGCCTTTCCCAATAGGAACGGTAGAAACTTGGTAACATTCCCCCACCTCCAGCCCAGGCCTAGAATTCTTTGAGGCCTCAGCCCAGATGCGGTGACCCTCCCACTTCCCTTGTGCTGGCCTCACCTGGCAAAGGTCCTGGGAAGCTGCAGAGAGCAACCAAAATGCTTACTTGGGTGCAGTTTGAATCTGAAATCACATGGCTGCAGGCCAGTTCTCTATACTCCCACTTAAGGCTTCCTGACCTTGAGTAAGTGATCCACTCTCTAAGCTCCATTTTTCTCATATGTAGAATGGGGGAAATGGTACCTATCTTATGAGGTTATGAGATAAGACTAAATGAGATAACCGGCATAAAACATCCAGCCCATTGTCTCATATCTAGTAAGCACTCAGCAACATTGCTTATTATTATTAAGGGGTGCTTGTTGGAGACCCACCTCTTCCTGGAAAGAAATTCTGCCTGCTTTTAAATTCCACTCCTCTAGTAATACACTCAAGCATCAAAACCCATTGTTTCTTGGAGCCATGGTCAGGCAGGGATCGACCTCTCATCAGACTGAGAAAGAATTCTCGCCTTTTGTTTAGTCACCAAGCTGAGCCACACAAACCACCAGATAGTCACTGATGGTATTCGTTGTGTACTGTAGGGTAAGGGAGGAACAAAACCTTGGTTGGTCTGTGCACCTGTGTTTTCATTTTCATGTATACAGCCTCATTCGTCATTCATTAGAACACGCATTACCTACTGTACTGATGTGGAAACAGATGAGGGACAACCCAAGGGAAGTCGAAGACACTGTCCTCTGTGACCGTGATGCACATCATTCAGAATGCCCAGTGTCCAGTGAGAGACAAGAAGACGGAGAAGTGGATAGAAATCTAGATTGGTCAGCAAAGGCTTCATGAGTGTGGAATGGAATGGCCTAGAGCACTTACCCTTGAAGAATAGAGAGGTTTGTACAGAAAGAGAAAGGAGGTAGAATTCCGGACAGATTCCCATGGAAAGGAGAATCAGGGGAGCCGCCCTTTGTTGGGCAGGTCTAAAGAAGGGTGCAGTGGCTGTTTCAGATCAAATTAGTGCCATGCGTGGGATCACACACAGCATCCTTCCTGGGAGGTATTCCGGAGGAGAAGGCAGAGGACCTCTAGAATAAATGTACCCATAGCGAAAAGAGGGGATGTTTGGCAGCTGAGAAGTTAGGACTTGGACAGTTTCTTTTCTTTCTTTTTTTACATTTGTGTGGAATATACATAATGTAAATGTTATCATTTCAACCATGTTTTGGTAGTTCGGTGGCCTGAAGTATTAGTTAACATTCACACTGTTGTGTAGTCATCATTACCATCCGTGGCCAGAACTTCGTCATTATCCCAAACTGAAATTCTGTATCGATTAAACAGTAACTCCCCATTCCCCCTCCCTCCAGCTCCTAATGACCAGCATTTCACTTCCTAGCTGTATAAATTTCACTAGGTACCTCATATAAGTGGAATCATACAGTATTTGTCATTTTGTGTCTGGCTTTTTCACTTAGCATCTCAAGTCAGTCCATGTTGTAATATGTGTCAGAACTTCCTTTTGGTTTTTTTTTTTAAGACTGGTTAATATCATACCATACATCATTATATATACATGTACTATATCATTTTGTTTATCCATGCATCCACCAAGAGATTGCGTCCACCCGTTGGCTGTTGTGAATAAGGCTGCTAGGAATATGGGTATACACATTTCTTCTCGAGTACCTGCTTTCAGTTTTTTTCAGGTTTATACCCAGAAGTGGAATTGCTAGATCACATGGTCATTCTGTTTAATTTTTTGAGGACCTGCCACAGTGTTTTCCATGGTAGCTGCACCATGTTCCAGACCCACCAGCAGTGCATAAGGGTACTGATTTCACCACAGCCTCGCCAACACTTGTTCTTTTCTTTCCTCCTCCTCCTCCTCTTCTTCTTCTTCTTCTTCTTCTTCTTCTTCTTCTTCTTCTTCTTCTTCTTCTTCTTCTTTTTATAGTAGCCATATTCATGGGTGTGAAGTGCTATCTCTTTGTGGTTTGGACTTACATTTCCCTAATGATTAGTGATTTTGAGCATCTTTTCTTGTGCCATCTGCATATCTTCTTTTTGTGTATCTCCTTTAGAGAAATCTCTGTTCAAGTCCTTACCCACTTTTTAATTGGCTTGTTTTGTTGTTACCATTTCTCATCTTATTTATTCCTTATTCCAGCCTCATGAACAGGTTTTATTCTCACTTTACAGAAGAAAAAACTGAGGTTTGGGGCAATGAAGACATTTTTAGAGGTTATTAGATTCTCTCAAGGTTGTGTGGCTAATAAAGGCCGAGGCAGGATTTTGTGCTCAGTCTCGATTTTACTGCAAAGCCTGTGTTCTTTCTGTCATGGCACACCGCTGTCAGAGTCTCTTTGCCGCCCACTGGCCCAAGCACATGAAAGAGAAGGAAAGAGAAAGGAGGTAGAATTCCAGGGCGGGTTCCCATGGAAAGGAGAATCGGGGGAGCCGCCCTTTGTTGGGCAGGTCTAAAGCAAATAAGTAGGTTGGCAGACTCAGGTGGCAAAGGATCTGATGCCTCAATGATAAGAGATTTAGCCTGGAAACAAGGACCACAAAGAAACCCACAGGTATCTGGGTTAACAACAACCAAAAAAAAAAGGGTACGGAAGCAAAATAGATTTTGAAGTTCATTTGCTATTGGTTAGGATTTGGGTGGAGCCTCAAATCTTGTTGTGGTCCTCTACCCCAAGCCCCCCACCTGAGAGAAAAACGGTGTTACAGTCCTTCCAAGCCTGAGGAGAGGGAAGGAAGAGAGTAACATTAGTATTCCTTTGTTTGGACAGGAAGACAAGAGAGAAACCTATAGGAACAGGAGATAATGAGGGAGAGCTGGTAGCCGCTCCAACCTTTTATGCTAGGCTTCCTGAACTTAAGTTTACTTTGTTTATTTTTTCATTGAGAAGTTATCACATGCCCCTTAAGGAATAGCCTTCTAGACCTTTCCTTTGTATCTGCAGACTTATATATGTGTGTGTGCCTGTGTTTATAGTTTCATTTTAATTTACTTTTTTTAAACACGTAATCTTATTACACATTACCGCCCTAGCAATTTGCTTTTTTTATCTCACCATATATCCTGTGCCAGTAATTACAGATCTACGACATTCCTTTTGACAACTGTATAGTGTTTCCAGAATGAATGGCCTGTAATTTATTTAATCATTCCTCTGCTGTTGGACAATCAGATACTGTCACTCTTGCAAACAGTACTATAGTGAAGACCCTTTCCATTCCACATTAAAACTCAGGGAACCAAACCCAATGGACACGTAAACTAAAATGGTTAGCCGAGGCAGAGCAGAGATGTTTCCAGAACCTGGAGAGCTGATGAAGTGTGGTGGAAAAAACCTTGGAAGGAAGAGATAGATTCAAAGCCCAGCTCTGCCAAAAAGCTCAGTGACCCTGGGCTGGCTGATGCAGTTTTCTGAGCTTGTACGTAATGCTAATACCAACCCTGTTTCCATCACCACAATGGAATGCAGATAAAATGATTTATGTTTTGTGAACTGTAAGTAACAAATATAGATTACAAGGACGCCTGGGTGGCTCAGTGGGTAAGGCTCTGCCTTCGGCTCAGGGTCCTGGGATTGAGGCCCACATCGAGCTCTCTGCTCGGCAGGGAGCCCTCCTCCTCTCTCCCTGCCTGCCTCTCTGCCTGCCTGTGATCTCTCTCTCTGTCAAACAAATAAATAAATCTTTTTTAAAAATTAAAAAACAAACAAACAAATATAGATTACAGCTCTGTTTTTTCCTTTTTCTTTCTAATTTTAAGTAGGCTCCACGCCCAGCATGGGGCTTGAATTCATGAATTTTAGACCCTAAGACTAAGAGTCACGTGCTCTTTGGAATGAGCCAGCAGGCGCCCCCACAGGTTACATTTCTGGCACTTGAACCCTGAGGACCCTAACTCATTAGCACCTAGGGTATCCAGTGACCTTTAGTCTGATACAGCTCTTTTAGGCAGAGTGGAGTTCAAAAACTTGAATTTTTTTTTTTGAAGTACACATTTTATTTTGGAGTAACTAGATTTATAGAAAAGTTGCAAAAATAATCCAGAAGATTCCCATATACCCTTCAGCCAGTTTTCTCTAATGTCAGTATCTTATATGACCATGGCATGTTGTGAAAACCAAGAAATTAACATTGGTATAATACTGATAACTAAACTATAGCTTTCATTGAGATTTTACCTGTTCAGAAATTTGATTTTGAGGAGAATTCTGATAGAACACTTTCAGTTTAAAAAAATTCTAAAATTAAGGCTGAGAAAGGTCCTGGAGGTCAACTAGTTGAGCATCCATCCATTCTGTGCTAGAATTCTGTCTCCAGTACCACATGAAGCATTTGACCAGTTTTGCTTTTCTTTCTCTGGGAGAGACCTCTCTCTCCCATTAGTTTCCGCCAGTGGTCCTCTTTTTTTTTTTTTAAGATTTTATTTATTTATTTATTTGACAGACACAGCAAGAGAGGGAACACAAGCAGGGGGAGTGGGAGAGGGAGAAGCAGGCGTCCTGCTGAGCAGGGAGCCCAACGTGGGCCTCAATCCCAGGACCCTGGGATCATGACCTGAGCCGAAGGCAGACACTTAACGACTGAGCCACCCAGGCGCCCCCACCAGAGGTCCTCTTGCACAGGTCATCCATCAGTATATTTGAAGATAGCATTCAAGTTCTAGGCTCTCCCCAAGTTTCCCCTGTGAACTTTCTCTTGCCAGCTTTTCTTCTCTGATACAATTTCCAAGCCGTTCACTATGTTTGCTGCTCACCACAAAATTGTCAAACCTAGACACAGCTCAGCATTCTAAGAATGGCACAAAGCAGGGCCACAGTGTTGCCTCCTTTATTAAAGGCCATATTTATATTAATGGGGCCTAGAATAACAGCAAGTTTTAAATTTTTTAAGATTATAAAAGAATAGTCGACCCTTGGAAACTAGGGGCACTGACCCTCGCATAGTCAACAATCCACGTATAACTTTTTTTTTATTTGACAGAGGGATCACAAGTAGGCAGAGAGGCAGGCAGAGAGAGAGGAGGAAGCAGGCTCCCTGCCGAGCAGAGAGCCCCATGCGGGCCTCGATCCAGGACCCTGAGATCATGACCTGAGCCGAAGGCAGAGGCTTTTAACCCCCTGAGCCACCCAGGTGCCCCACGTATAACTTTTGACTCTGCCAGAACTTAACTACCAATAGCCTACTGTTGACCAAAAGCCTTACCAGTAACAGTCAATTAACACATATTTTACATGGTATGCGGACTATGTACTGTATTCTTGCAATAAAGGAAGCTAGAGAAAAGAAAATGTTATTAGGAAAATTATAAGAGAAAAATGTGTTTGCAGTGCTAGGCTGTATTTATGGGGGGAGAGGCAGGTTGTAAGTGGGACCCATGCAGGGTCATGTTGTTCATGGGTCGACTGTACTTATCATCGTAAGAGATTTGGAAGATAAAGGAAAGCATATGGAAGAAAATAAAAGCTATCCAAAATCCTGCAGCCTAGCTGTCCCTCTTGTCATTTGAGGGTATCTCCTTCCAGTCCCCATTGTTCTCTGGTGATCTCACGTAAATCTTTCATGTATGCAGCTGCCAAGCCATGGTGTCCCCATTCTTTCTTTGTCAGTTATTGAACAAAACTGAGGAAATCTGTCAAATTCTCGTCTTGGTCAGTTTGGCCCATTTCTCCAGTCATTTGCAGTCTCTCTATTCATCAACTTATTAGCTGCCCTTCTTGTTCGGAGACTTGCACAAATTTGCCACACCTTCTCTGGGCCTGCAGGAGTTCGCGTTTACCCAAAGCACACGAAGCGCTTGCACACTCAGCTTATGTGGAAGGCACCACCAAAGTGGACCACGAAAGCACACATCTGGCTTTTTAATTTAATATGCAGCGGGTCAGGGAAATCAAGCAAAAAAAGCCAGAGTTATTTACCATCAGGGAAAACTGATACTGAACTTTCTTTGGCCTGTCTTGTGATGTAATATTTTTATTTTGAATTGCAGAAAGACCTTAAATTTGGTCCTGGCATAGCTTGATGTAGTAGTATCGATTTAAAAAGAACTTTTCCAGTGGGAAAAGCTGTGGTTAGACTTGCACCACTTCTTTCATTGGCGGTCAGTTCCTACTCCACGTAGTCCTGATGGCCAGGCTGTATTACTCCGCAGGATATCATAAACAGTCTTTTTTAAGACATTTATTTATTTTGGAGAGTGAGCCTGATTAGGGGGAGGGGCAAGGGAGAGGGAGAGAAGCTGGCTCCTGGCTGAGCGGGGAGCCGGACACAGGGCCCAATCCTGGGACCCTGAGATCATGACCTGAGTGGAAACCAAGAGTCAGATGCTTAGCTGGCTGAGTCTCCCAGCCGCCTCTAATATAAACAGCCTTATCCGTGGTCTGTGATAAGACACTCTTTACTCCTACAGCACCTTCAGCTCTCTTCAACTCTGGCTACCATCCTCACTTTCAATTGATGACCTTGCACTCTATTTTCTTGAGCAAATTAAAGTTCTCAGAACTGTCCAAGGCTCCCATTGCCCCCATGTCTCTGCCACCTGCCTCTGTGCCCACATGCATGTCGGTAGCACACCCTCTACTCTGTCTGGAGCCAGCCCCTCTCTCCGGGCGCTGGATCCATCCCTTCCAGGACGTGGTTGCAGCCACTCTCCTCCCTCATGCATCCCCAGCTGTTCCCTCTCATCCAAGTTATTCCTATCCTTGCTATGCATACATAAACATGCTGTCATTTCTCCTATCCTTGAAAAAACAAACAAAAAACTTGAACTCCCTTCCCCCTCCCAACTGCAGCCCCATTTGTCTGCTCACATTTGCAGAAAAGAGAGTTTTATCTATATTCTGCCTCCAGTTCCTCTTCTTCTTCTTTTTTTTTTTTTCCTTGAATCCAGTGTCAGCTGGGGCCTTATACACAGAAGTTCACCAGAGCTTCTGTTTCCTGGGTCCTTCGTGAGCCCTGCATGGCAAAAGCCAGGAGTCTGTTCGGCTGCTACTCCTCAGCCTCTTTTGCTCTTTCTTTTCTGGGGTCAGCCCTTGGCCCTCTTTATCACTACTTATTCCCTTGGTGATCTCACCCATTCTCAGGGGTTTATGCTGACTTCTTTAAAATCTCCATTCCAGACCTATTCCCAAAATTCCAGTCTTAATTTTGGGTATCTCATAAGCAGTCATGTCCAAAATTGAACCCTGATCTTCCCTTCCAGATCTTCCTCTTGCAGGCTTCCCAGCTCGGGTAACACCATGCCTTCCTTCCCTCCAGTTACTGAAGCCCAACGCCTTGATGTCATCCTTGACTCCATCCCATACCCTGTCAGTCCTAGTGTCAGAATGTATCCAGAATCCTACCTCTTTTTCACTGGACTCCTTTGGGCTTCCTCACAACATGGTGGTCTCAGTGTTTCAAAAGCATGGTTTTTGGAATTTCAGGCCCTACCCCTGACCCCTTGAATCATTTTTAATAAGATCCCTAGGAGATTTTTTTTTCTTTTAAATTTTAATAGAGAGAAACACAGCCAGAGAGAGAACACAAGCAGCGGGAGTGAGAGAGGGAGAAGCAGGCTTCCCCTGGAGCAGGCAGTGGGCCCTATAAGGGGCTCGATCCTGGGACTCCAGGATCATGACCCGAGCTGAAGGCAGACACTTAACAACTGAGCCACCCAGGTGCCCCAAGATCCCTAAGAGATTTTTATGCACAACAGAGGTCGAGAAGCACTGCTTTGGAACATAAATCTAATCTCTGCCCCAGAACCTCTAAGAGGTTCTCATTTCAGTCACTGAAAAAGACAAAATCCTTCCGTGGCCTACAGCACCCATAGTACACAGCCCCTTCGATTTCCTCTCCTCTTGCTTCTCCCTTGCTCTGCTCAGCGACCTCTATGCTGTGCCTTAAGCGTGCCAAGCTATGCATCGGCCTCAGTGTTTTTCCATATCGTGGCTAGCCCTAACTCTCACTGTTTCCTCTGCCCAGATCTCTGCCGGGCTGCCTGTCTCACCTTCTAGAGCCCTTTACTCAAGTCCCCTCATCATGGAGACTCCCTGACCACCTCTATCCACATGCCAACCCCCTACCCACTTCCTGATCCTTTTTTCTACATAGCAGTAATCAACATCTCATACGGTATATCTTTTACTTATTTATTTATTGTCTGTCTTCTCAGAATGTAAACTGGAAGAAAAGAAGGGGTTTTTTTAATTACAGTAAAATTTTATGCACCCTAAAATTTACAATATTTAATTTACAATTCTCTGGCATTAAGTATATTCACAGTGTTGTGCAACCATCAGCACCCTCCATCTCCAGAACTTTCTTTTTTTTCTTTTTTTTTTTTAAATTTTATTTATTTGACAGAGAGAAACACAGCCAGAGAAGGAACACAAGTAGGGGGAGTGAGAGAGGGAGAAGCAGGCTTCCCACGGAGCAGGGAGCCTGATGCGGGACTCGATCCCGGGTCTCCAGGATCATGACCTGAGCCAAAGGCAGTCGCTTAACCAACTGAGCCCCCCAGGCACCCCTCCAGAACTTTCTCTCATCTTTCCAAACTGAACTCTCTACCCACTAAACAACAATTCCTATCCCAGGGCCTCTGGCTGGTTCGGTTGGTAGAGCCTACAACTCTTGATCTCGAGGTTGTAAGTTCAAACCCCACACCAGGTGAAGAGATTACTTAAAAATAAAATCTTAAGGGGCACCTGGGTGGCTCAGTTGGTTGGGTGACTGCCTTTGCTCAGGTCATGATCCCAGAGACCCGGGATCAAGCCCCACATCGGGCTCCTTGCTCGGCGGGAAGCCTGCTTCTCCCTCTCTCACCCTCCCTGCTTGTGTTCCCTCTCTGGTTGTGTTTCTCTCTGTCAAATAAATAAAATCTTAAATAAATAAATAAATAAACAAACAAACAAACAAACAAATAAAATTTTTTAAAAAAAAGTAACAACTGCCCATCCCCTTTCTCCCTGGCTCCTGACAACCACCATTTTCCTTCCTGTCCCCATGAATCTGACTATTCTAGATATGTCATATAAGTGGCATCTGTTTTGTAGCATGTCAGAACTTCCTTTGTTATATTATTCAGCCTTAAAAACAAAGGAAATTCTGACACATGCCACAAAATGGATGAGCCTTTATTTCTGAGGTGTGTGCTTCCTCCTTTTATTTTTATTTATTTTTTAAAAGATTTTATTTACTTATTTGCCAGAAAGAAACACTGCTAGAGAGGGAACACAAGCAGGGGGAGTGAGAGAAGGAGAAGCAGGCTTCCAGCCAAGCAGGAAGCCCCATGCAGGGCTCCATCCCTGAGCCGAAGGCAGATGCTTAACAACTGAGCCACCCAGGCACCCCTCCTCCTTTTAGAAGTAGATTCCAGAGTGCCGTCGCTTCTGACTGAGACCATTTTCATCAGAAGTAAAAACCTGACAGGGTCCTCTTTCTTCATTAATCCGTTGTCTTCATGTGGAGGTAAATTTCTTTGTACCTCCTTCATTTGTACTTAACTGCTTTGCCAGATGGCTTCATGTAAGTAGAAACCAACCAATAACTGCATCCCAGGAAGGCACTTCTATTAAGTGTATGTTTCTTTTTTTTTTAATCTTTTTTTTTAGGTTTTATTTATTTGAAAGAAAGAGAGCATGAGCAGGGGTGGGGACGGAGGAGGAGAAGCAGACTCCTCGCTGAGCAGGGAGCCCAGCTCGGGACAGGACCCTGGGATCATGACCTGAACCAAAGGCAGATGCTTAACCTACTGAGCCACCCAGACGCCCCAAATTGTATGTCCCTGAAGGTCTTTCTACATTGCCAAAATGTGCTCTTTAGCTATAGCAAGCTTGCCCCTGAGTGCATCAACGGTTAAAGTTAGGGAGGTTGCTTGTGAAGCAACGTGGCTTCCCAGTTACACTAATGTCACTCCTTGCTTACCAGTCGCCCCTGAACCAGTCTGCAGTAAGGACACCCTCTTTTTTTTTTTTTTTTTTTTTTAATATTGTATTGATCTATGACAGAGAGAGATCGCGAGAGAGCACAAGCAGGGGGAGTGGGAGAGGGAGAAGCAGGCTTCCCGCTGAGCAGGGAGCTGGATGCGGGGCTCGAACCCAAGACGCCGGCATCATGACCTGAGCTGAAGAAGGCAAATGCTCAACGACTGAGCCACCCAGGCGCCCCAAGGACGCACTCATAGTTGATTGTGGTCAGCTGGTGTTTCTCCCGCGTTTACCCAAATTTTTTAGACCCTCAAGCTTTCTGGAAAGCTTGCGCTAACCCCCAATGGTAATCTTTCATGATCTCTTCCCCTTGTTCCCTACTGGAAAAAAAGAAAAGGACATAGTAGAAAGGATTAGTATGAATACCTTCCTTGGGCTTTGGAGCGGGTGATCCTGGGTTCACATCTTGGCTCCATGCGCTGTTCCTTCATGTGTGATGTGAGCCATGTCACTTAACTGTCCCAGGGCCTTGGGGTCCACATTAGCAAGTAGAAACACCTGTTTTGACATGATTGATGTAAGGATTAATGAATTTATATATGTAAAGCACCCGGCATGGAGCACGGACTTAGTAAATGGCAGCTGTTATAACTGGGATCATTTGCAGAATTTCCCAACTAGCAAACATCCTCCATCTTCTGGGAGTCATATGTATGTGTTCTCAGAACCTTCACTGTGATTGAGCTCCGTGTTCCGGTCCCTGGTTGATCTCAGCACTAGTAGGAGCAAAGTAAATGACTGTTGGTTGAATTGAATCTTCTTAATCTTTATACTTAAGCTCCATACATAAACTATTCTTCTCAGTGCTTTGTGTATCTTACGTTTTCTTTCTTCTTTAAAAAAAATATTTTATTTTTATTTATTTGACAGAAAGAGAGAGGCCGCCACAAGTAGGCAGAGAGGCAGGCAGAGAGAGAGGAGGAAGCAGGCTCCCTGCCAAGCAGGGAGCCCCATGTGGGCCTCAATCCCAGGACCCTGAGATCATGACCTGAGCCGAAGGCAGAGGCTTAACCCTCTGAGCCACCCAGGCACCCATGTATATCTTACGTTTTCTAATGTTTAAGAAAGGCAAAACTAAGAAAGGCAAAAACTAAGTACAGAATTCTAGATCTATGGTGGGAGGATGGAGCGCAGTCCTGGGAGATCTGGGGGGAGGGAAGTGGGTGATGAGGGGCTGCCCTCTGAGGCGGTGATCAGGGTAGTAAAGTTCAAGGCTTCTCTTCAATGGAAGTCACAATGTAGTAATCTCAGAAGTGACAGGCCATCCCTTTCCCTTTTGCTGTACTCTCTTTGTGAGAAGCAAGCCCCTGGGTCCTGCCCACACACAGGGCAAGGGGCTTACACAGGGTGTAAATAAACACCAGGCAGCGGGGACCATGCCCAGCCACCTCACCAGCTGCCCGCCACACTCCTATTTTGCAGTTCAAGAAATGAAAGCTCAGAGAGTTTTAGTAACTTCCTTAAGGTCACCTAGTAATATGTGGGGGCAAGGTTCAAACCCAGAGGAGCTTTCCCTTTTAGTCACTAAGCGCACAGCGTCACTGTGTGATCACTTCTTGCTCTCTTCCTCAGGCCTCACAGTGCCCTGCAGGGTTGGTTAATATCGTTCCCAGTGGGTGGCCGCCCAGTGCTCTTGGCCTTGGGAGGGGAAGTGCTCTAGGCAGCCCACCTCTGCTTTCTCTGTTGCAGGACCTGTACGTCAGCCCTCTCGCTCCTACCCAGTGCTCTGGCTGCACTGGCCCTTGTCCCTTTTACCCTATGAACTCCTACCCCTGCTTCAACTGCCCCCTCAGAGCTCACTTCCTGGGGAGCTGTGTCTGCTGGAAAACTAGATCAAGGCCCTCTCTCCCATGTTTCGTGCATGCCCAAGGTTTCCTTTGTCCCATGTATTGTGGTCATTAACTGTGAGACTTGGCATGGTGGAGGATCAGCTCCCTGAAGGCAGGCCGTGCGCTTACCGTTATAGGCCCAGTATGCCTAGCCCAGTACTCTGCAAAGGATAGGCAGTTAGTGAGTGCTGCTGTCATTTATTGAATGAATATTGATAATGCCTCCTGTGGGCGATGTCAGGGTCAGCTGGTCCGTTTTCCCCAGGATACCTCTGTCCTGCAGTAACCTTAACTCGGTACCTTTTCAAATCCCTACACTAAAATGCTAACTAAGGACAGAACTAAAGGACTCCCTGACTGCCCACATAAATATTTTTTTTTGAAGATTTTATTTATTTATTTGAGAAAGAGAGAACACAAGCAGGGTGAAGGGCAGAGGAAGAGGCAGACTCCCTACTGAGCAGGGAGCCCTATGCGGGGCTCAATTCCAGGACCCCAGGATCATGACCTGAGCTGAAGGCAGCTGCTCAACCATCTAAGCACCCCCATGTATATACTTTTTTTTTTTAAAGATTTTATTTATTTATTTGACAGAGAGAAACACAGCTAGAGAGGGAACACAAGCAGGGGGAGTGAGAGAGGGAGAAGCAGGCTTCCCGCCAAGCAGGGAGCCCGAAGGCAGTCGTCCAACCAACTGAGCCACCCAGGCGCCACTACTTTTTTTTTTTTTTTTAAGATTTTATTTATTT
>PITA01023035.1:0-29060 GCA_004023965.1 Spilogale gracilis
GGGGGCCGGGGCCCGCCGGGGCGGAGGCCCGGGCGGCTGCGCGCGCGCCGGGGCGGCACCGGCGGTGGGGGGGAGGGAGTCCGGGCAGCGGGAAAAGAAAGAAAATAAAAGATTTTAAAAAGTCTTGCCTTGCCCCGGGCTTAGCTGTGTTTAGCTTCTTTCTAGCCCCAATTCAGGCCGTAATCTGCTGTTATTCCTCTCACAGAGCACTTTCCTTTTCCGGTATTTGTTTTCAATGGTTCAGCTCTGCGGGCTTCCTCCCCCACTCCCCTGTCTCTGGGGGCAAGCCTCCAGACCCTCCAATTTGTTTCTACCTTTTTGCCGATGTTCTTTGTCTCTCGTGGCGGTCCAGAAGTGGGAAATATCACATGTCAGGCTGGTTTCATGGGTGTTCACGGTGGTCTTGTAGTGGTTTTTTTGTTGGAATTCAGCTCTCTTCAGGGAACTCCCTGAAATGCGGTCACCTGGCCTTCCGCCATCTTGACCCTCTGACTTAGAAGATCTTAATGATGTTTGGGGCAGTTCAAAAATAATCCCATCTTCAAACTGACCTTTTCTCAAATAAGTAACTTTCAATATGAAAGATATAACACACTCTGGAAGAGACTACTCAAATAATTTGATATCAAATCAACTATTTTTAAGAAAGTGCTTTTATCAATCAAAAGCTTCTCTTATAGCTTAAAGCCTCAAAAAGTTTTTACACGATTGGAATTTGGAATTTACAATAGATTATTTTGAAACAATACGGAGAAATCATCTACAGATGGCTTTGGTCCCATAGGCAAGAAGCAAGATGTATGGAGTAAGCACATTCAAATTATTTTGAGCATAATGAATTTTGTTCTGCAAAGGTGATCAACAAAAATCATTTTCACCTTGCACTGCACACATATTTAAAGAGGTTTCCATAGGTTCAAGGACCTTGTTGGGGTGCTGCTACTTTGTCTCCCAGGAATTAGTTATTTCCTCTGAGAGAAAAACTTTGCTTAGAAACCATGCTGAAAAGACATGTTTGATAAGCATACAGTTTTGAATGGGGGAACTGCATTCCCTCTGCTTGGAACTCAAACACAATGGAATACCCATTCTCTAAATGAACCTGGGTTTCTACAAAAGCTGAATGTTAGGCAAGTAGAAAAATGGCATAATGCCAATGTAGTGACCTATGATATAGTTAAACAATTGACTAATGTGGCAGAGAGAACTTCTGCCTCCTTAACCATGTGAAAACTTTTCTTGAACCTGCTACTGATTGCTTGAGAGGTAGAGCAGCATGGGCATGAAATCAGTGGTAAGCCATTTTAAGTAAAGAATACTCTAAAATCTGTTTTTGTTTGTTTGTTTTCACAAGCATTATGAAACAGGAAGTAAATACAAACTCTAAAAACTCCCAACTAGTAATCTTTGGGATCTAGGGTTTGTTTAGCATGGAATACTAGGCAACATTAAAATTGTGGGGCAGATCAAAATACAAGACGAGTCCCAATTTTTCTACAAATTTGTCACTTGGTACTGTTATTTTCTTTCAGTCATTCTAGGAGACCTGTGGTGATGTACTGTGGTGGTTTTATCATTCGTTTTCTCTGATGACTAATGATGTTGAGTTTTTCTTTCATCTTATTATTGGATGTTTCTATATCTTCTTTTGTACACTTTTGTTCAAGTAGTTTGCATAAGTATTTAAACCTAAGTGTTCTGGTTTCCTTACTATTAAGTTATAAATGTTCATTGCATAATACAGAGCTTTGTTATATATATAACAAAGATACATACATATATATATATATGTATATGATTTTATATTTCTATCTCCAGGCTTTGAAGAAATTATTCTAGGAGAAGAGAGAGAAAAAATACATATTTATATTACATCTGCACTAGAAGAATACCAAAATAATGAACTATTCAGCTAATCACCCTCAAGAGACACATCAAAGGGTGTCTGAGTGGCTGTCATTTATTTGAGTATTAACTCAGAGTTTAAAAAAACGGATATATCACTGAAGGAGGTGGAAAACAGATAGAAATCCTTTGGTCAGTGGATAATGTAGCATAACTCTCAAAAGCATAGAATTTGGCATCAGACTCAGGTTTATATCTTAGGTTACCATTTAATATCTAAATGAACTGATGTACTTGAAACCACCCATTTGTGCTCCCCCATATAGAAAAAAGTCTCATGAAAATAACTATTGGATTATTACGAGTTAAATGCATGTAAAATATTCATAAAAATTCCCAGCATTTAGTACACTTTCATTTAACATTATTTGAATAATGATACTGGTCTTAAACCAGAAAGATTGCAATCTTTAATCGCAAAAATTCCTCTGTGACCTACATATTTTTTCATGTAAAAATACTCCAAAAACTTAAAGTACTACTAAAAATTTCATATGTTCTATACCATTTCAGGTGAGTTAAGTTTCTGTTGTGTCTCTGGACTCACCTCAACCTCATGGAGAATCAGAACAAATTCACAGATTTTTTTTTTTTTTTTTTTAGGACTATGGAAGAAAAAGCAACTAGAGCTACTGTTCTTTCCCTTATTCCTGCTCTACTACCTGGCTGTTTTAATGGGAAACTTCATCATCTTACTGACGATCACTTGCAGTCATCTAATTGAACAACCAATGTACTATTTTCTCTGTCACCTTTCCCTCATGGATCTCTGCTACACGTCCACTGTGGTCCCCAGGCTAATCAGGGACTTAGGTGCAACAAGAAAAAACATTTCTTATAACAACTGTATGACCCAGCTCTTCACTGCCCACTTGCTGGCAGGTGTGGAGATATTCATCTTGGTGTCCATGGCTTTAGACCGCTACGTTGCCATTGTCAAGCCCCTGCACTACATGGTCATCATGAACCGGCGGAGGTGTAACCTGTTGGTCTTCATGGCCTGGGGTGTGGGTTTTTGGCACTCTGTCGCTCTATTGCTCATGGTACTCAATTTACCTTTCTGTGGTCCTAATCAGATAGATCACTACATTTGTGATGTGAAGCCTCTTTTGAAACTGGTGTGCAAGATAATTCATGTTGTAGTATCTTAGTGATTGCAAATTCAGGAATGGTGGTGGTGGTCATTTTTCTTGTCCTGGTGGCTTCTTACATTCTCATATTATATAATCTTAGGTCACATTCCTCCCTAGGGCGACGCAAAGCTCTTTCCACCTGCAGTTCTCACATAATGGTGTTCATTTTATTCTTTGTGCCCTGTATCTATACTTATGTTCTACCTGTAGGAACTGAGAACAAGGATAAGGAAATCTCTGTGTTTTACACTGTGATTGCCCTATGCTGAATCCTCTCATCTATACCCTAAGAAACATGGAGATGAAAATCACCTTGGGGAGGGTGTGGTCTAAAACGGCACATTCAGAATTCAAGTCAAGTGTGGTCTAAAATGGCACATTCAGAATTCAAGTCAGAATTCACATTTTCACTGTGCTTTCAAATCTCTGTCCCCAGAGCATTGGCCACTTGTGATGTTATGGAAAGCACACAAGCTTTCTTTGGGGAGCTGGACTGAAGAAACTCTGAAGTTATTAGGAGCCAAAGAAACAATGAACAAGTCATTGTAGATTGCAATTTTCACTTTAAAGGGTCCAATTTGTTCCAGGTGTGAGCACTTGGACTTGAGGAATTCAAGAAATTTTCTGATCAAATTACTGGTCTTTCCAAAAAATCTGTATCGATCCCTATTCTTCTTGGAACAAAAAACAAGCAAGCTTGTTTTTTGTAAGACTCCCCAGTCTGGTTCAGATCTAACTTGCTAATTAATATCAGAGGTCATCACACTGGAAGAAAATAAGGTGTTACAATGACAGGCTTGGGGTCAGCGAGAGCTACATAACATAGTGACTCTGTAAGTTTCTATCTTTTAGTCTTGGAAAATTGATTTTATTATTTATTATTTGAGTATCTATGAAATTGGATAGTATTATTCCTCAGAATGATGTACTATCACTTGGACTAACACATAGGAAAATTTAACCCAGCATAAGGCACACTGTAAAGTCAAGTTATGTACTTCCATCTTTCCCTGTCTTTCCTCCTATGAGTCCCTTTGCTGGATGCTTTCACCCAGCTACACTGGGTCCATCTGCGTTCCCCAAACACACTCTAGAGTCTATCAACCTTATGGCTGTATTTCAGCCATCTCCCCTGCTCAGGATTCCCCATCCCATTCTGGAGGGTCCATGTCTTATCTATAATTCACACTGCTCACATTTTCCTATTGAGGAAGACTTGACACATCCAACGGACTAAAAGTCCTTCTGATCCCTGGCTTGTTCCTTTGTTGTTATTCAGCAGTATGTTTTCTCCACTTCAAATACTCCTATGTTCTATAGAGGTGTTTCTTCTTGTGAGTTGTGTTTCACTAGTTTCTCTGAGAAGGAAGAGTATGTGGTATATCTTTATTTTTCGTTTTATCTTTCTTTTTTTCTAACAATAAACTTGGCACAAATTAAGATGTAAACAAATAGTAACTGACTTAAATTCTATGATAAGAATTTCCTTTTTAGGTGACTATATGCATTGTTCTTACATATCTAGATCGTGTCCTTGTGTCATGAACAATCATGCATTAATAATAAGATAAATAAAGTCAGAAAGGCTAAGAATTTAGCATATATTCCCATGTGTCTGCTAGGAAGATAATGAAATTCAGCAGACCACCAGACCTTTAGAATAGTTTTACTTTTTTTTAAGTTTCTGCATTAAGGAGGCACTGCTCTCTCAGTTACTGGTTACCTCTTTGTCCATGGACTCACATGACCCAATCACATCGATACTTCCATTCATATTTGTTTGCACATTTGTCTCTCCCCAGAGACTTGTCTCAACAAAATGATTACATTGCTTCCACATAAACTTGGTTTGATTCAGTTACTTCTACCCCAGAGCCAAAGCAAAATCAAAGATAAGTCTTGGAGGTAATAGTGATTATGTTAGTGCCTAACCCGACTTGTTTGAATTTTCAAATCTTAGAAACTTTCACATATTTAATTCATATTTTCTTTTTCCTCTAGAGTCATGCAAGCCTCCAGAACACGATGGGGAAACATTTTGTCTGTACCATAGGAAGTCGTTTTGACAAGTTATTCAGGTTTTGTTTGATGTCTTCATGGAGACACTTTCCAAAGTGTTTTGGCAATTTTTTTTTTAAGTTTATAAATACCATGTACCCTTGTGTGTATGTGTAATGTATATGTCTGAGCATGTGTTGTTTGCGGACTCTTGGGACTCTTGAAATTCTTCAAGAAAGGTCAGGAAAAGTCCCACTACATTGGAAAGAATGCCTGCAACAAAATATTTTTAAAAATCATTTATTTTTATATTTCCTTTGCTTTCCTGAGGGCCCACAGTATTTTATTGTAAAAATTGGATGACATTATATAAAATGCTGACAAACAAAATATAACAAACTTAAATAATTATATAGATAATTATATAAAATTATCTAACAAAATATAAAGTACTTATCAATTTGTTGATTTTGTCTATATTGGAATTTATTTTTTTGGGATTTTATATATATTTATTTGTTGAGAGAGAGAGAGAGAGAGACAGAGAGAGAGAGAGAAAGAAAGAAAGAAAGGGAGAACACAAGCAGGGGGATCAACAGACATAAACTAGTTACCCACTGAGCAAGGAGCCTGATGCAGGACCCCTGCCCAGAGCACTGAGGTCAGAACCTGACCTGAAGGCAGATGCTTAACCAACTGAGATTCCAGGTGTTCCACTCTATATAGAAATTTTTGTTAATTTAAAAATTCATTTTTAATTAAAAGCATAGATTTTATCTATTAAGAAATCTGTTACACAGGTTCTTTCTTTATCCCAGAGTTATTGGAATCACCAGACTTGTCAGGGCCCTACAGGAAAGATCGGGGGCCCATAGTAGCTGTGGTTGAAAGAGTTTTATGTAAATCCCTGCCTCACGCCCTTACTTCAATTCATCCAATTAAGTAAACTATAATTAAATTCAATTTGCCAACTGATAGTACATCATTAGTTTTTGTTGTAACATTCAAAGATTCACTATTTGCTTCTAACACCAAGTGCTCATCACATCCCCTGCCATCGTTAATTCCCATCACTTGTTTACCCCATCTCCCAAACCCCCTCCCTTCTGTAACCCCTATTAAGCCAGTTATTTAACCTCTAGAAACTTATGTGTTCTTATATCCATAATAGGGGTAAATATACTAATGTTACAATATGTATGATTATAAGTATTAATCAATTTAATGAATTTATGTAGTATTTTACTTACTCAAGAGAGAGAGAAATAACAAGTGGTCTGGGGAGCAGAGGGAGAGGGAGAAGCAGACTCCTTTCAGATGTGGGGCTTGATCCCAGGATTTCGAGATCATCCCAGGACACTGAGAGCTGACCCAAGCTAAACTTAGAGGTTTAGTGACTTAGCCACCAAGTGCCCACTTCCTCTGAAATTTTTCATACTTCTTCTACCTTCCATGTTCCTGCGAAAAGAATATTTATCATTTTAGCATTCCTTTTCTTTGTATCTTTTTCCCCAAACATCAATTCCAGGAAAGTTAGTCCTAAACCATGGATAATTTATCATCCATTCTCCTACCGCACGTCATTAACTGTATTGATCTCTCTGTACACATAGGATCATGGTAATGGGTCATACTTGCACTATAAATGCTTGTGTATGTAGCACTCTTTGTTCGATCACATCTCAAATTTTCCTGGTACCTAACCAAATACTATTACAGGCTACACTGGTTTCCCTCTGATTCTTCAGAAGCCTGGATGCATACAGAATAGGCAAAATTTCCAGAAGGGGTCTAACTGTGGCTTTATGGGTCTCCAGAAAAAGAGTGCCTGAGGCAAGCTAATGCAAAGGTAGAGAGCAACACTCAGGGCAACCAGGGACATCACTCCGGAGAGGGGTTTAGCATATTGGCCAGGGTCTTCCTAGAAATGCCTTTGGGAATGTCATTACTTACAACTTTCGAAGAGTGATTAATTTCTGTGTTGTCACCTCAGTTTATATTCTGTTGACTTAACTGAATTTTCTTCAGGAATAAACAGAAATTGGATGATTTCCAGGGATTGAATACTCGTATTACCTTTTGCAGGAACTAACAAATACTTTTATTTTTTTAGTGAGCTAGCATTCAGACCTTAAATCAGCATTTGAAATCCCTAGCCCACTTTCCTGAGGGCATAACAACACCATTCTTCATCACTGATAGATTTAGGAAATATCCGAAGTCCACTCACCTTGTGAAACCATAGAAGGTCTAAGTCACATTGAGATTTTGAAAATATTTATAAAGAATTAATCTGAAGGTATGTGAATTACTGACTTACAATTGTCTTCATTTTATTCTAGATTTTAATGCTGGGGATGATTTGGCACAGTGAATATCTGGCGGATGGAATTTTACTTGATGTAGCCTAAAACTAACCTGGCAGGCACGCGAATCTTATGCTTCGTGAATTATCCTTGTCACCTTGGTCTGGGAAGGGTCCCACCAAGCACGAGTTGACTAATTATATTTCATTCTAATACTATATAATGTGTGTGTGTGTGTGTACGTGTGTACTATGTATAGTATACATATTATATATAAATAGATTATACTCTATATTTCATTATAATACTATAATTTATTTGCAATGTATAATTCTATTCCTATACAAATGCTTTACATGTGTTAAATTTAACTGTGTATTTTTCATTAAATTTCACTGAGTGAATTTCATTGTGTCCCATTTTTGTACTTAATATACAATACTTCATATTGCTGTTCATAGACAACTGTGTTTATGCTTGAGTATGTACAGTAATGAAGAATTTCCTATATTTCCAAGCAGTTTCCATCCTAGATTAGTCTTATCTGATGAACTAATTTAAGTTTATAGCATGCTATTCTGTTACACTAAGGGAAAACATGAATGTGTGATGGAAGCTTTAATTTTTATATATATGAGAGAGAGTGAGAGCGAGCGAGCACACGAATGCGGGGTGGAGGGCCATAGAGACACAGGGAGAAGTAGAAGCAGAGCCCCTCGTGAGCAGATAGCAGGATGCAGGGCTTGATTCATGGACCCTGAGATCTTGACCTGAGCCAAGGGAAGCTGCTTAACTGACTGAAGCCCCCAGGCACCCATGATGGAACTTGAATTTGAACACAAGGGCCTCTTCTCATACCGATAGTTTAACTAAAATTGCACTCAGAATTTTTATTTAATATTACCAAGGAAGTAATCATGTAACTATATTTTTTTGCTGCAAAAAATACATATAAATCACTCTAAAGATTAGGGTTAAGCATTCCTTAAGAGAACCAATCTGCCATCCAACTAACCTAAATGTCTTCCCCCAACAGATTGTTGAAACTGAAGTTTATCTTATCACTTATGAAATCCATGTTATGAATTACTTTTCTTTATGTTTTCACTGGCCCTGGTTGTGTGTGGGTGCATGACACTTTCTGTGGTTCTATACTAATCCATTTTGAACCACACCTGTCATGGGATATTTTGTGTTACATCACATATTCCTCATTAAAATTCTGAATTTTGTAATGATATCTTCGTTATAAAAGGAGTAAGGTGAAGTTTAAAGAAACGAAGCAATTAGTTCAAAGATTGCACTGGTCAGTTTTTTGAAGACGCTTCAGTGTTTCTCCCTCTTCCTGTGTTTCTACTCTTCTAATCATTTGTTCAGTGGTTGCCTAATGTTCTTTATAGCTCACCTGTAACTTCAGTTTTTAACCTAAGAGGTGTCCATAATATCTCTGCTATCAAAATGGTATTTTTATGTCAATAATTCTCTTTTTCCCTTTTACATCTGCTCTCTGAGGTATCATGTGCAATGGTCCCTCAGGTTACAGGGTGACAGATATGCAGCACTACTGTGGATTCAATGCCAATGATGGTCCAGAATAAAGGAGGAATCCTGATGTAAGCCTTTTATGTCTGGGTAAAATGGAGGGAAAATTATTTAAAACGTTTTAGAATGAGAAAATTCCAACAACGTAAGGTTAAATAGCCATAGTGTTTCCATAAACACTCAACAAGAAACACTGAGTGTCCGTTCGTGGATTATCTTGGATGTACTTTTCTACTCAGATGAGGATTCAGAATACGTGTTGCAACTTTTTCTCATGACACCCATCATCATCCCACTCAGCCCTCTTCCATGAATTTCATCCCAAATGGAGGAGGAATCAGGACTTCTGTCTCCCAACAGTCACACTGTATAATTTCCCCATCTTCAGAAATGATTATATTCTCTTGATCTGAGTTTCTTGTTTTTAAAAATCAAAGATATAGATTGGTCAAGTGAATTCTATTTTTAAATTGTTTGCATTTTTCTTGAATCAGAATTCTTTTTAGAGGCGCTGAGTGGCTCAGTTGTTAAGCATCTGCCTTCAGCTCAGGTCATGATCCTAGAGTCCCGGGACCGAGCACCACATCGGGTCCCTGCTCTGTGGTAAGCCTGCTTCTCCCTCTCTCGCTCCCCTGCTTGTGTTCCCTCTCTAGCTGTGTTTCTCTCTGTCAAATAAATAAATAAAACCTTAAAAAAAAAAAAAAAAGAATTCTTTTTAAACCAAATTATTTTGGGTAAATAACTATCTAAAACATAACATTATTTCCACCTCATTAACAAAGTATCACCATAGGGTGCCTGGGTGGCTCAGTGGGTTAAAGCCTCTGCCTTCAGCTCAGGTCATGATCTCAGGGTACTGGGATCAAGGCTTGCATTGGGCTCTCTGCTTGGCAGGGAGCCTATTTCCTTCTCTCTCTCTGCTTTCTCTACTTGGCTTATTTCACTCAGCATAATCTCTTCCAATCCAGTCCATGTTGCTACAAAGCTTGAATATTCATCCTTTCTGATGGAGGCATAGTATTCCATTGTATATATGTACCACTTCTTCTTTATCCTTGGCTCTTTCCACAGTTTGGCGATTGTGGCCATTGCTGCAATGAACATTGGGGTACATATGGCCCTTCTTTTCACTACATCTGTATCTTTGGGGTAAATGCCCAGTAGTGCAATTGCAGGGTCAAAGGGTAGCTCTATTTTTAATTTTTTAAGGAATCTCCACACTGTTTACCAAAGCAGCTGCACCAGCTTGCATTCCCACCAACAGTGTAAGAGCGTTCCCCTTTCTCTGCAGCCTCTCCAACACTTGTTGTTTCCTGACTTGTTAATTTTGGCCATTCTGACTGGTGTAAGGTGGTATCTCAGTGTGGATTTGATTTGAATTTCCCTGATAGCTAGTGACACTGAGCATTTTTTCATGTGTCTGTTAGCCATTTGTATCTCTTCTATGGAGAAGTGCCTCTTCATGTCTCTTCCCATTTTTTGAGTACTTACATTTTTAAAATTTTCTTTAATACATGAGAGCACCTGAGGGGCTCAGTGGGTTAAAGCCTCTGCCTACGGCTCAGGTCATGATTTCAGGGTCCTGGGATGGAGGCCTGCATCAGGCTCTCTGCTCAGCAGAGAGCTTGCTTCCTCCTCTCTCTCTGCCTGCCTCTCTGCCTACACGTGATCTCTCTCTTTGTCAAATAAATAAATAAAACCTTCAAAAAAATTCTCCTTAACACATGCAATGTAAATAGGAGAAATGATGAAATTGTTAAACATTTTCCACGAGTTCAGTCATGATTTGATACTCCTTATTTTGCTCTATACTTTTTCACCATGCTTTGATTTTTTAAATGGTAATGAATCCAATGGTTAGCATCACCCATTTACAGTGATTGGTCTCACAGCAAAAAAAAAGAGGGTGCTTGGACAAATTGTCCCCTTACTGTTTAGGCTGGTAGATTTTCATTTCCTGAGCATTTGTTACAGGTTGAGCTCAGGTAGTTGCCACACATATTGAAGATGTAGGCAGCAAAGCATTTTCTGACTTGGGAAAATTTTTAAAATCCTCTTTTTGAGCTAAATATTATAATTGCTAATAATGAATACTTTCTTATTTCCAAAGCATTTAAATATTAAAAAATCATTATCTGTAGAACTAACATACATCATCATTACCATTATACCCATTATAAAATTATTCCACAGTACTTCCAAAAAATCAGAGACAATAAAATAAAACAGCTTAATTGAAGAAATCAAGAATAGTTAATATTAATATGATATTCATGCCAATCTACTCTTAGTAAATTTTGTATCATTGTGTTAATACTGTTAAGTGTCGCTGCCGGGGTCAGCCTTGGCAGAGATGTGGGTCCCGAACCACGAGTGGTGCCCAACGTGATGCCCTGAACTTACGGTAGGTACTTTTGTGTTGGTCTGGTGAGGGACCCTACCTGGGGAGTCCATGGTACTCTCGGTCAAAGAGTAAGGCTGAGAAAGGGGTAGGTAGGAATTAGTTAAAATGGGAGAAGTTGAGTCTGCGGGAGATCGCATGTATAAGAAAATTTTTTTCTTGCTGTATTGGTTTGTGGTCAAACAGGCAATGACTCATGCTGAAATAATGGACTTACTGTCCTTCCCTGCAAGCTCTGTAGTGGATAAGGAGATATCTAATGGGGAACTTACTCTTCTACTGCAAAAAACTAATGAAAAAAGATCTTTGCCTATGCTGCCCACTAAAAAACCTGTTAAACCATTGGCCCCTAAGGCCTACATAGTGGATTTGGTTGAGTCCTCTTCCTCAGACTCTAAAGAAAGCAAAACAAAGGAAGAGAAGCTTTTTGATCCTGGGAGTGAGGTTGACCTGGAGAAGGAGGCTGCTAAATATCTTAATCCAGATTGGCCTCCATTATGTTGGCCTCCTAAAAATGATAAGGGCCTAAACACACCTCTCACTTATTGCTGGCCACTCGTGAAGCCAGAGCCAAAGGTAAATCTTTTGGCTTTTCCTCTTATTATAGCAGAGGAGGGAGAGCCTTCTTGGGAGGCTGTACCCTGTAAGCTGATCAAAGAACTAAAGGAGGAATACTCTAAGTATGGGCTATATTGATTCTAAAGAAAGAGGGCTCTTTATAGAAACAAATTAGCCAAAAACTCTTAAAGCTATTGTGCCTCCCTAAAAAGGATGTTAAGTTACTGTGCCTCCTGAAAAAGATGTAAAGCTACTGTGCCTCCTGTAAAGGATGTAAATCTACTGTGCCTCCTAAAAAGGTTGTTAAAGTTACTGTGCCTCCTAGAAAGGATGTTTAAGATTACCGTACCTCCTGAAAAGGATGTTAAAACTATTACACCTCCCGAGAAAAATATTATAGTTGTTACACCTTCTCAGGAAGATATTAGTCCCTTTAGTCCACCTCTTAAAATTGATTTATATTACAATTACTAAGAAAAATAAAAAATGGGATGCGTTTTTGTTGAGAGTAAAAAAAGGTAATTTTGCCCAAGACCAGATGTGATATTAACCTAGGGCGAGGAGTGCTTGTGTCTTTCCACAGAACACTAACTCTCACTATGGATTCTGGATCGTCAAGCTGTCTTGATCAGCAACAATCCCGCAGAAACTGGACACCGCCCCTGCCAGCAACTGACTCAGTAAAATCGCTGACCTGACTGCTGGGCATATAGGACTCTTAATATTACTCTAAAAACGAATGATGGTTATTCTATCACTTGTTCTGCTTGCATATTAACCAATTGTGTCTCACCAAATGTTAATGTCAAATTCATGATTGTCAATCAACCTCCTTACGTAATACTACCTGTTAAATTAACTGTTCCTTGGTAGCCTGGGTCATTGTCATCAGGACATGACCATTGGACACTTACATATCTCCCAACTATGCTTCTCTGGCACACGTGGCCTCTCTCATTTCCTTGTTTCCGTGGCTACAGCTGGAACATGTCTCTTGTAACTAGTATGTCTACTTCCTTTGAGCTTACAGTAGATAAACACACTTACATTAGCTGCACCTACAAACCTCGCCTCCCCCAGTGGAAAAAGTATAAGAGGGGCCGGTTAGCCAATGACAGGTAAGATTCTCTCTCCACTCTCTCAACCTAAGACAGGCCATATCTGCAGAGAAGATATGAGCCAATGATGGGGAAGAGAGAAATGGATGAGGGGACGCCTAAGACAGGCAAGGTCATAGCCTATTCAATCCTGGGAAAGGATTGATATCTCTATTTAATAATAAAAAAGGGAGAGATGCGTGATCCGACCCTTCCAAGCCACCAGACTTTGGTGGAGGCACCCGTGAATGTGAATGAAAGCCCCTCCGGGCTTTCCCCACCTAGAGTCTGGAAAGCCACTTATCCTGTGGGCCAGAGCAATATGTCCTTTGTGTGCTTACCCAAGACATATAGTTCCATTAATCCTCTTCCTGGTAATTATATCTCTATATCTCTTATCTGTATTCCTTGAACCCTCTGCCTCAATGGTCTCAACTTCTGTGAGTTTAAGCAACCACTCTGTACTCTGCAGTAAGGATACTAATCCTGTCTCTAGGACAGGTGCAAAAGCAGTTAAAGATTTAACTGTACCACTCAACTTCCTCACTTTTGAATAATAAAAGACTGGGGCCCTTGTCAGTCAAGAGAGACTGAGACAAAGACAGACAGACACAGAAACAGAGAGCCTGAAAAGAGAGACAAAAAAAAAAAAAAATCGAAGAGAGAAGCAAGAAGCAAAGAGAGACAGAAACAGAGAAGCAAAGAAAGCAGCAGAAAGAGAAGCAGACAGAGAGCAAGAGAGACAGAAGAAGAGAGAGAAGTAGAACAAGAGGGCCAAAACCAGAACTAGAGAGCTAGAGCTAGAAAGCCAAAGCTAGAAAGCGAGAGCCTGAGCCTGAGCCTGCTTCATAGGTCTCTCCTGACTGATCTCGGATCTGTCAGCTTGCATCAGATATCCATGTCCTAGTCATTATTTCACCTGCCAGACATCCTGTGCTTCGGGACCCACATCTCTGCCGAGGCTGGACCCTGGCAGCGACAGTTTTCATTAAATTTCTGTTTATTTCCTTCAGATGCATAACTCATTTTTGTGTAACACACAGCAAATTCAAGTATATGGAGAAGCAGAGAAACATCTCACAATTCATACTTCCAGGACTTCCATATGACCAGAACAAACAAATATTCTCCTTTGTGCTCTTCCTATTTCTTATGTTGCCCTGTTGGCAGGAAACCTTCTGATCCTTGTCTCCATTCGATGCAGCCCTCTTTTTCACCAACCCATGTACTACTTCCTCATCCACTTATCCTCTATGGACATCTGCTATACCTCTACTGTCACACCAAATTCATTGGTGATCTACTAGGGGGGGCAAAAAACCATCTCCTATGGTAATTGCATGTTATAACTTTTCTCTGTGCACTTCTTTGGGAGTATTGAGGTCCATATCCTCACAGTCATGGCTTTTTAACACTGTGTTGCTATCTGCAGACCTCTCCACTACGTGATTATCATGGACAGGACAAGGTGCCGTCTCCTAGTCTTAGCTGCTTGGGCTGGTGGGGCTCTCCATTCTTTTCCTCAATTATTGTTGGCAATCCAATTGCCATTTTGTGGTCCTAATGAAATTGATCACTACTTCTGCGATATCTTCCCTCTGCTGAAAGTTGCCTGCACCGACACCTACCTCACTGGGGTCCTTGTGGTTGCCAATTCAGGTTTGGTCACCTTAGTTATCTTTGTTGTCTTGTTTGCTTCTTACATTGTTACATTGTTTAGTCTAAGACATCATTCAGCTGAGCGGAGACACAAAGCCCTCTCCACCTGTGGGTCTCAAATCACTGTGGTCATCTTATTTTTCATCTTTGCCTACCTTCACCCTCCAGCCACTTTCCCCGAGGACAAAATATTTGCTCTATTTTATAGCATCATTGCTCCTATGTACAATCCCTTAATCTATATGCTGAGAAATACAGAGATGAAAAAGGCCATGACAAGAGTTTGGTGTCAAGCATTATTTTCAAATAATAATAATCGTAATGAAGAAATGTATAACTAAGCAAATTTACATAAAAAATGGACTTGATGTGACTAAAGGAGCAAAGAAATAGTCCATGGACTTTATATTCCATGGCTATCATGAATGGAATACACAAAAGGAAGTGGAACTAGAAAGAAATTTAAGGGATAACTAAATCAATCCTAACTCCCACATACCAGATTTAACTGAAAACTTAATTTTATGGATTTTTAAGTAGATGTGGATAGGGTTGCACGCAGAAAAAAACCTTTCTGTGTCAAAGCAAGTGAGGCGGCATTACTCAGTCAGTGTATTTTATTTTTTATTAGTTAATTAATTAATTTATTTTATTTTTTAAAATATTTTATTTATTTATTTGACAGAGAGAAGCACAGCTATAGAGGGAACACAGGCAGGGGGAGTGAGAGAGGGAGAAGAAGGCTTTCTGCTGAGCAGGGAACCCAGTGTGGGGCTTGATCACTCTGGGATCATAACCTGAGCTGTAGGCAGACGTTTAACTGCTGAGCTACCAGTCAATGTATTTTAAAGGCAAAACAATTTTAATGGTAATTATATTAAACATTCTGGGTTTATATGCCTGTCCTCATAGTGATACACATTCTGCATTAGTGATGAAGTTGAAATGTAAAATTAAAACAATGACTTTATTTATCTTTTATTATCATGTTCATTTAGCCAGCATATAGTGCATCATTAGTTTTTGATATAGTGTTCCATGATTCATTACTTGCATATAACACCAATCATCGTGAGCTCCTTTACGATAGAATACTCATTTCTACATCCACTAGTGGCATTCAGAAATCAGCTGTGCAATAAAGAAATCTGTATAGAACCTGCTTAATTTATTTGTTTCTTTTGCTTGTTTATTATTTTAGAACCTCTCTTTAAGTGGCTCTTGGTGATCAGTTCTCCTTAATTCATGTCAAAAATAATAGTAATATCTAGTTAAGAGAGACTAGGAATCTAGAATTGAGGATTCTAAATACATAAGTACTTGCTATTGCACCTATTTACCAGATTATAAAGCATTTCCCCAAAACCTAAAGGACTGAAAAATAAAATTGATAAAGTAAAAATTGATAAGAAAGTGGAAAGTTATTGGAACCAGAACCAAACACTCTGTGTGCTACAAAGAGAACAAAATAAAATAAAGGTCCAGCAAAGGACAGTTCAGACATGGTCTACCACCAAAAGCAAACCAAATGAGATTTTGCAAGCACAAGTTGGCTGTATATGGATGTTTACAGCTGTTTCATTTATGATTGTCAGATCTCAGAAGCAACCAAGAGGTCCCTCCACAAGTGAATAGATAAATAAATTGGGATATTTGGGGCAATGAAATATTATTCAGAGCTAAAAAGAAATGAGCTATGAGGCATGAGATGATACACAGGAAACTTAAATGTATATTATTAAATGAAAGAAGCCAATCTGAAAAGGCTACCTATTATGTTATTGGAGCTATATGAATCCTGGAAAAGGCAAAACAATGGAGACATCCACAAAATCACTGTTTGGGGATGGTTCGTTTGGGGGGTGGAATGATTAGATAGGGCACAGAAGAGTTTCAGAGCAGGAAGCATGTCTGTATGTTAGTACAGTTGTGGAGACATGTTATGCAATCAAAACCCTTAACATGTACTGCATCAAATGTGAAGTGCACGAAAAATGTATTTGGAGAGATAATGACGTGTAAGTGTAGGTTTCATTGATGGTAACAGATGTATCATTCTGGTGGGGACGTTGTTTGTGTGTATTATGAAATCTTTGTACTTTCTGTTCAGTTTTCCTGTGAAGTTAATGTGGTAAGCCAGACCTTAGCGAGGCCCACCTGCGCCCAGCTGCTGATTGGCAAGGCCATTTACGCCCAGCTTCTGATAAGCTGTTTTTGTGCAAGCTTTACTCCCTGAAACAGCTCGTACTGGAATGCCACTGATGGCTAACAGTATGTTTCACTATGCTATCTCTAATTTTTGTGTTTTACTTACTTGAGCTGCCTGCTAAAGAAACTCCCCTCACTGCCAGCCCTATAATTACCCCCTTGAACTTGCCAATAAACGAGACTTGATCAGAATCCTGTCTTGTCTCCATCTCTCATGTCTCTTGTCCTATCATTCTCACTCCCACTCTAGTGTCTCCGTTGACTACCCGCGGGTCGGGACAGTTAAGCTGCTTTAAAAAAAAGGTTACTAATTAAAAAAATATACTCTGGCATGACAGATATATCAAAACTTGTAACTGGAATGAACAAGAGACATCGGAAAGATTTTCTAGAAAAAAATAAGAAAGGCCTTTATTGCATGCTTGATAACATTTAAATAAAGGTCGCTTTATTTAAGCACAATAAATATAGAGAAGATGCTAAATAGCAGGATTATATTTAAAGGACAATGGTAAAATTAAGGAAAGCATTTAGAACATGTAAGTAAAATGTGAGAGTTGCAATCAGTCTGGAGGCACAGTTCAAACAGGCATAAAGAGCAGGAAAAAAAATGAGGACGGTGAAATTAACCAGAGCCGTTAGCGCAGAGGGAAATGGACATATTATCTCAGCGGTTATTCACAAAGAAACAAAATGCTTGAGAGAGTAAACCGTTTCTCCTAGGCATGTACTATATACTGTTTCCTTGCTTAGCTGGAGGAAAGAATGTTGTGTTTGAGCACAAAATAGTAGTTGAGATAATTAAACAACAGATTCATTTTAAAGGCCTCTTTTAAATAGTGGTTACTGTGGACGCCTGGGTGGCTCAGTTGCTTAAGCGATTGCTTTCAGCTCAGGTTATGATCCCAGAGACCGGGGATCGAGTCCCACATCGGGGTTCCTGATCCTCTAGAAGCCTGCTTCTACCTCTCTCACTCCCCCTGCTTGTGTTCCCTCTCTTGCTGTGTTTCTCTCTGTCAAATAAATAAAATCTTTAAATAAAATTAAATCAATCAATCAATCAATCAATAGTGGTTACTGTTTCCGTTATGATGCTTTCTTAGTAATGTGAATTTCTCTTTTAGAACATTATTACTGATCAAAATTATTATTTGCACACCATATTGACCTTGGGATAATGATGTTTTCTGATACAAATCTAGACACACATTCAAAGTTAATAGGACTTTAGCATTCTATAAAATCAAAAACTTTCACAGAAATGACTTCAGACTGATTAGGATGACTTTCATGTTGAATAAGTTGAGAGCATTGTGATTTTTAAATTTGAGATATAAATGATGTGTAATATTTTATTAGTTTCGTGGATTTAACATAATGTATCAAAAAACAGTCACCACAGTAAGTCTAGCTAACATCACCACACATACTTACAAATTATTTTCTTGTGACAAGAACTTTTTAGATGCTAGTCATTCTTATCACACAAAATCCTGCCTGAGGATTTGGAGATGTACATTATAGAATTACTCCATATCAGAATCTATGACACATCTGGATATTTTAATAGGAAAACCCAAACATCTTTTACTCTTTTTTTAAAATTTATTTTTTTTTTCATTGTTCCCAGATTCATTGTTTATGCCCCACACCCAGTGCTCCATGCAATACACGCCCTCAGTACCCACCACCAGGCTCTCCCATCCCCACCCCCTTCCTTCCAAGACCCTCAGTTTGCTTCTGTGTCCAAAGTCTGACTTGTTTTCTTTCTCTTCCTGAATTACCCTAATTCCTATTTTCTTTCCTTCTCCTACTGTCCTCTATATTACCCCTTATGCACTGCAAGTAAATGAAACGATGTGATACTTGACTTTCTCTCCCTGGCTTATTTGACTCAGAGTAATCTCTTCCGCTCTAGTTCATGTTGCTACAAAAGTTGGACATTCATCCTTTCTGATGGAGGTGTAGTATTCCATTGTATACATGTAGCACATCTTCTTTATCCATTCTTCTATTGAAGGGCACCTTGGCTCTTTCCACAGTTTGGTGATTGTGGCCATTGCTGCTATGAACATTGGGGTACATATGGCCCTTCTTTTCACTACATTGGTATCTTTGGGGTAAATAACCAGTAGTGCATTTGCAGGTCATAGGGTGGGTCTATTTTTCATTTTTTAAGGGATCTCCACACTGCTTTCCAAAGCGGCTGCACCAACTTGCATTCCCACCAACAGTGGAAGAGGGTTCCCCTTTCTCCACAACCTCTACAACAATTGTTGTTTCCTGTCTTGTTAATTTTGGTCATTCTGACTGGTGTAGGGTGGTATCTCAGTGTGGTTTCAATTTGAATTTCCCTGATGGATAGTGATGATGAACATTTTTTCATGTGTCTGTTAGCCGTTTGTATATCTTCTATGGAGAAGTGCCTCTTCATGTCTCTTGCCCATTTTTTGATGTGTTCATCTTCTTTTTCGGTGTTGAGTTTTAGTAGTTCTTTATAGATCTTGGATACCAGCCCTTTGTCTGTAGTGTCATTTGCAAATATATTCTCCCATTCTGTGGGTTGCCTCTTTGTGTTGTGGACTGTTTCCTTCGATGTACAGAAGCTTTTTATTTTGATGAAGTCCCAAACTCATTTTCACTTTGGTCTTTTTTGCCTTTCGAGATGTGTCTTGAAAGAAGTTGCTATGGCCTATGTCGAAGAGGTTACTTCCTATTTTCTCTCATAGGATTTTGATGGATTCCTGCCTCACATTGAGGTCTTTCATCCATTTTGAGCTTGCCTTTGTATGTGGTGTAAGGCAATGGTCTAGTTTCATTCTTCTATACGTAGCTGTCCAATTTTCCCAAACCATTTATTGAAGAGACTTTTTTTTTCCACTGGATATTTTCTCGTGCTTTGTCGAAGATGATTTGACCATAGATTTGTGGGTCCAAATCTGGACCCTCTACTAGCTCCATTGGTCTATTTGTCTGTTTTTGTGCCAGTACCATGCTGTCCTGGTGATCACATCTTTGTAATAAAGTCTGAAGTCAGGTAACGTGATGCAACCGGCTTTGTGTTTCTTCTTCAACAATTCCTTAGCGATTCAGGGTTTTTCGGTTCCATATGAATTTTAGGATTATTTGTTCCAAAGCTTTGAATAATGTTGGTGGGATTTTGATCGGAATGGTATTAAAAGTAAACATATTTTACTCTTATTGGAGACTTAAATTATTTGCAAAAACTATATCTATCTCTGTGTTTGTTGATGTGAAAATGTTGACAAAGTTTGCATGTTATAGGAAAGAAAATATAAATGGAAAAGAAAGAGAGAAAAATAATTGCTTATTTTCCTGAAAGAAGTAATGCTCATATCCAAATACAGGATTATATCAGCTCCACATGAAGAAGACATATTCTTTATGGACTTCTATTAAATCCAATCTATGAAGAAAAAATGGAAACTTCCTTTCATTTTTAGTCATCTGAAATCCACTTCTTGCTCAATAATTTCCTATGGTTGTTTTCACTTCTGCATCCTCAGAGTGTCATTCATAGGGTTGAACAAAGTTGTACAAAACACAGCTATCTTCTTTTTCATGGGGAAGGTAGTGGCAAGATGTGTGTATGTAAATCTACAGAGCCCAAAGAAAAGGACGATCACCATGATGTGGGGGAGGGCTTTCTCCTCCCTTCAGTGTTGTGGTGTTCAGAGTGTACAAGATGATAACATAGGAGTACATCAGCGGGACAAAACTCACTGTACAAATGGCCCCACTATTGGACACCAACAGTAGATTGATCATGTCTGCACAGGCAAGTTTCAGCGAGGACAGGAATTCACGAAATTCGTGATTGATCATATTGGGACCAGAGAAAGGAAACTCAAGGCCAGGATCATCTGAGCTGAAGAATACACACAGGACCCCACCCAAACCATAGCCAACAACACAGCACAAACCTGTGGACTCATAATGGTTGTGTAGTGCAGGGGCTTACACATGGCCACAGAGTGGTGAGCAGCCATGAGGATATGGATGAAGATCCCCAGGAAGCCAAAGAAATGTAATGAAAAGACTTGTCTCACGCACTCACTGAAAGATTGTGGTCTTTCTCAAAAGAGCATCCACAATATTTTTAGGGACTTGGAAGTACAGAAGCAGGTGGCAGATAAGGATTGGTGGGAAAGGAAGAAGTACATTGGACTCTGATTGCTTGACTGGTCTTGATACCAATAAAAATAGGAAGTTTCCCAACAGTGTTCTCAGATAGAAGCACAATAAGTTGTAAAACACTATTTTATTCCTAACAGGATCCTGGATCAACCCAAGCAGAAAAATTTCCTCAAAATAGGGGCCCGTGGGTGGCGAAGTTGGTTAAGCATCCAACTCTTTAGTTCAGCTTAGGTGTTGATATCTGATTTTGAGATTGAGCTCCCTTGCAGGGCTTAGCCTTCAGCGTGGAGTCTGTTTGAGATATTTTTTCCCTTCTCTCTCTGCCCCTCCAGCATGCTCTCCATTTCTCTCTCTTTCACTCTCCCTTTAAGTACATAAATCAATCAAAACATCATTGTCCATAAAAAAGGATGCTTTGCACTTCACTGACATTATAAGTATACAGTAGAACCAGGATATAAAGAGGGATGAACTAAACAGTTGAAGACGCAAATAAATAAGTAAACAAACAAACAGTTGAGGATATAAATGCCATTTATATCCTTCTCTAAGGGTTATCCAAGTATGTGCACAGGAGAAGGTTAGAGTTCTGATCAGCTATCTCCTGTGATTGATCCATACAGGCTAGCTCTTGAGCACAGCTTGGTGAACACCAGGCATTAACACAGATGTAGACAAGTGTAAATTATTGAGTTATAAAGTCCATTAACTGAAGTGCTAGAATCTTCATTTCCTCAAGGTTATTGAACCTCTAATGTCCCGAATGAAGCATTAGAGTAGAATAACTCATTTTCTTGTTTCAATTGCTTACTGGCTATTTGAGCTAGTTACTCAAACTTTAGGACAATCAGTGCTTTTATCTATATAGTAAAGCTAATAATATTTGTGTGCAAATATGCATTTTTCTGAACATTAAATAACATGAAGAACTGTAGCCACTCAACAATCTCTCAGCAAATATTTGTTATTCTTTGGCTAAGGAGATTGGTCTGAAACAGATTAAATGTTACAAAGTTCCCTGACTTGATTCCCTGACCCTTCCTGCTGGAGAAAACCCTACATGCATGGGTTCCCATGGGGTAGAGAGTGAGGGACTGGCTTCAGTGCAGGCAGATGAGGCTGAGTCTGAACCACAGTGAATAGTCAGTGAGCAGAGAAAGAACCAGATGGAAAATACATTAAGAGGACATGTGATATGATGAGCACTGGGTGTTCTATTCAAGTAATGAATCATTGAACATTGTATCAAGAACTAATGATGTATTATACCTTGGCAAATTGAATTTAAATTTTAAAAAAGGTGAGATTTACTGTGTGAGGATAAATCCCTGCAAACACAGTATATCTTTGATTACATTGTCAATTTTATGATGGAGACAAAAATAAACAAAGAATACATACCATCGTCTCTGAAAAACACTAAATGGTGACCATAGATATCTGTATGATATACAAAAATGACTGCTTTTGAATAGCAAAATATATTGACTACATTAATTTCTTGCATAAATTGCATTATTAAAAATAAAGGTTTGCTCTATTTTAATTCCTTCCTCTGATTTTTCTTTTTTTTTTTTTTTAAGATTTTATTTATTTGACAGAGAGAAACACAGCCAGAGAGGGAACACAAGCAGGGGGAGTGAGAGAGGGAGAAGCAGGCTTCCTGCATAGCAGGGAGCCCAATGTGGGACTCGATCCCGGGTCTCCAGGATCATGACCTGAGCCTAAGGCAGTTGCTTAACCAACTGAGCCACCCCGGTGCCCCTCCTCTGATTTTTCCATATCATTTTTGCTTTTCCTCCCTCCCAAGTTATGGGGAAGAGTTAGTTCTTTCTTATCTTGCCTCCCATTTTCCAAGGGCTCATCCATCTGTAGTAACATCATACCAATTATAATACCACAAGCCATTGATTTTTGAAAATAATTTATTTTATTTTATTTTTCCAGGGTTCAAGGTTCATTGTTTATGCACCACACACAGTGCTCCATGCAATACATGCCCTCCTTAATACCTACCACCGTGCTCACCCATCCCTCCTACTCCTCCCTTCCAAAACCCTTAGTTTGTTACTAAGAGTTCACAAACTCTCATGCTTCTCTCACTGTCTGATTTATACCAGTTCACATTTCATTTCCTACTCTTTACATCCTCCATCTTAACTTTATGCTCCAAAAATAAGTGAAACCACATGATAATTGACTTTCTCTGCTTGGCTTCTTTCACTCAGCATAATCTCCTCCAGTCCCATCCATGTTGACACAAAAGTTGTATATTCATTCTTCCTATTGGAGGCATAATATTCCATTGTATATATGCGCCATATCTTTGCAATACATTCATCTTTTGAAGGGTACTTTGGCTCTTTTCACAGATTTGTGATTGTGGCCATTGCTGCAATGAACATTGGGGTACACATGGCCCTTCTTTTCGCTACATCTGTATCCCTGGGGTAAATAAACAATAGTGTCATTGTGGGGGTATAGGGTAGCTCTATTTTTAATTTTTTAAGGAATCTGCACACTGTTTTCCAATGTGGCTGTACCAACTTGCATTCCCATCAACAGTGTATGTTGAGTTCTCCTTTATCCACCTTCTCCCCAACACTTAGTGTTTCCGGCCTTGTTAATTTTGGCCAATCAACTGGTGTAAGGTGGTATCTCAATGTGGTTTTGATTTGAATTTCCCTGGTGGTTAATGATGATGAACATTTTTTTTTGTCTGTTAGTCAATTGTATGTCTTCTAAGGAGAAGTTTCTGTTAGTGTCTTCTGACCATTTTTTGATGTGATCATCATTTTTTGGGGGGTGTTCAGTTTGAGGACTTCTTTATAGATCTTGGATATCAACCCTTTGTAGTCTCATTTGCTAATATCTTCTACCATTCCATGGGTTACCTCTTGGTTTTGTTGACTGTTTCCTTTGCTCTACAGAAACTTTTTATTTTTTATAATTTTTCTTTAAAGATTTTATTTATTTATTTGATAGAGAGATCGCAAGTAGGCAGAGAGGCAGGCAGAGAGAGAGGGAGAAGCAGGCTCCCTGCTGAGCAAAGAGCCCGATGCCAGCCTGATCCCAGGACCCTGAAATCATGACCTGAGCCGAAGGTAGAGGCTTAACCCACTAAGCCATCTAGGTGCCCAACGCTTTTTATTTTGATCAAGTCATAAAGGTTTATTTTGCTTTTGTTTCCTTTGCGTTTGGAGATGTGACTTGAAAGTTGCTGTGGCTGAAGTCAAAGACGTTACTGCCTATGTTCTCCTCTAAGATTTGATGGATTACTGCTTCATTTTGAGGTCTTTCACCCATTTCAAGTTTCAGAAAACTCCATCTTTAAAAATGAAGAGGCAATCCATGCACTAGCGGAAAATTTTGTGAATGTGTGTATATATATTATATAATATTATATATATAATATATTATATATGTATATATATTATATATGTAATATCATGTATTATATATAATTAACTTTTATAACATAGTAATAAGGAAACCAGAACCATTATATTAAATTATGCAAAGGACTTAAACTACGGTATACAATATAAGGTATACAAATGGACGATAATATGATGAAAAATTATCAACATCATTAGTTATCAAGGAAAGAAAATTAAAACCACAATAACACACCACTACACATCTACAATGACTGAAAGGAAATAACTTACAGTATCAAGTGATGATGATGGGCAACAACCGGGACCCTACATTTGTTTTCACATCTTTCCACAGTTTTAAAGTTGCCTAGTATTCCATACTGGCCAAACCATGAATCCCAAAGATAACTAACTGGGAGCTTTTTAGTGTTTCTATTTACTTCCTGCCTCCTGATGAATGTGAAAAAACAATAACGAGAAAAAAAGCAAAAAACTGAAACAGTTTTTGGGAGTCTAGAATTTTAAAAGGCTGCCACTGATTTCATGCCCTCACTGCACTCAAGCAATCAGTAGCAGGTTCCAGAAAAGTTTTATTATTGCTAAGGAGGCAGAGATTCCCTCTGTGACATGAGTCAGGAGGTTCACTGCATCACAGGTCACCATAACGGAATTATGCCATTTTTCTATTTGCCTGATATTCAACTTTCTTAAAAACTCATGATTATTTAGAGGCTGGGGATTCCTATGTGTTCGAGTTCCAAGCAGAGGGAATACAGTTCAGTATTCAAAGTTGGATATTTGTCAAACGTGTCTCTTCAGCACGGTGTCTAGACAAAGCCCATCTGTCAGAGGGGTTAATTAATTCCTGGGAGAGAAAGTAGCAGCACAAAGACAGACAGGACAGTGAACCTTTGCAGAAACCTCTTTAAATATCCATTCAGTGCAAGGTGAATATGATTTTTGTTGATCACATTTGCAGAGCAAGATTCATTATACTCAGTATGACCCATTTGAATGTGCTCACTTCATACATCTTGCTTCTTGCCTATGGGACCAGAGCCATCTGTTGATGACTTCTCCATAGTCTTTCAAAGGAATTCCTTCTAAATTAAAATCCCAAGTGTTCTATAAAAACTTTTTGAGGTTTTCGGCCAGAAGGGAAGCTTTTGATTGATAAAACACTTTCTTAAAAGTGTTGATATGATAAAATTTTTTGAATAGTCTCCTACTAGGTGTGTCATATCTTTCATAATGAAAGCTATTTATCTAAGGAGAGATCAATTTGAAAATGGGATTATTTCTGAACACACTGAAACATCATTAAGGTCTTCTGAGTCTGTAAGGTAAGTTTCCTTTTTCTTTCCTTTTTGTTCTTAAAGATTTTATTTATTTATTTAACAGAGCTACAGAGGGAATACAAGCAGGGTGAGTGAGAGAGGAAGAAGCAGGTTTCCCACCAAGCAGGAAACCCAAAGTGGGGCTAAATCCCAGCACTCTGGGATCATGACCTGAGCTGAACGCAGATGCTTCCCCACTGAGCCACCCAGGTGCCCCATGTAAGTTTTCAGTTGATGATGAATCTTAAACATTGTTGCCTCCCACAAATATTAATGATTGTTTCAGTCTCTTCAAATATAGTATTAGAGTATTCCATCCTCATCCCATTTCTTCAAAAGATAGCTGGTAAACATCATTCACCTAAGCTGGCAGATGAAAAATTTGAAACTCAAGGAATTGAAGTCAATTGTGAGACCCACTCTTCATCACCAAACAGCATGGTTTTGCAATGAGACACCTACATTAATTCTCTAGATGAATCATGAATGAAGTAAAAGTGTAAATACACTTCTCACACAGAAGAGACATAGCATGAATAATGAATGACCCATATCATCAGCTGTGTCATACAAGTATGAATATAGAATTCTTTCTGGCATAAAGTATTTGAGTCTGTATGTCTTTTTTAGAAGTAAATTGGAGAGGATTCTTCTGGAAGTTTTAGCACAGTTAAATGATTGAATGATTATCACTCAAAAAGTCAATATTTCCTATACCCTAGGTACCTACACATTTAAAAAAGAGATGAAAGTCCTCTGTGCATACAACACAGTGGTGATAGAATCAATGAGCTTTCCTTAAACAGTTCTCATAAAAAATTTTGAAATGGAAAAGAGTAATCTTATTTTATAGATGAGGAAACAAGTTTAGATAAAAGAAGATGAACATGAAAAATCAGAATTCTAACCTGGTCTTTTTGATTTTCAAATCAAAGCACCTAATCACGGTGAGAATCCTTTTCAACATTCAACAGATGGTTTGCTTTGTGGATGGACTGAAATAGGGAGAAGTAGGTCTGAGGGAGAAGTGAAGATAAAAAGAACTTTCAATGAATTTTATTTGATAATTGAAAGTTCAAGTGTCTGTGTATGTGTGTGTGTGTGTGTGTGTGTGTGTGTGTTAATGAAACTGTGTTACATACACTTGCCTCTGAAGGAGTAATAAAACAATTAAAATTATTTTTGAAAGATTTTATTTATTAATTGGAGAGAAAAAGTGCAGAATAAGAGAGGGGGGGGAAGAGAGGAGAACACAAGCAAGGGGAGGGGAAGAAGAAGAGAGAGAAACAGGCTCACCACTGAGCAAGGACCCTGATGCCAGCCTAGATCCCAGGACCCCAAGATCATGACCTGATCCAAATACACATGCTTAACTGACCGAGCCACCCATGTGTCCTCAAGCATTTAAAATTATTTTGGTCATATAAAATGGAGAGTACTTGTTCAGTGTTGTTAATTATAACAATATAAGGTATGGGTAAGAATTTGGATGAAGAACATAAACAGGTATATCTGAACTAATCTTGGTTCTGCCCTTAATTAGCATTTTGATGTTGGCAGGATCTTTAACTTCTCTGTTTCTATTACATAATGTATAAAATATGTATAAAAGGAATAATAAGAAATATCTTACAGGTTTGTCGTGGGGATTAATTCCACAAATGTCTGCAAAAACACTCAGCACCACTAAATAATCAATTTTAGTTAATATTATTAGTGTTATTAGTACCATCACCTAAGTCTCTGAGGCTGTTTCCTGATCTCAAAATGGATGAAATAATACCAACCGCACAGGTCGGTATCAGTATTCAATGAGATCTTATGTACAGAACACTTGCTTCTATGCCATAAACAAAGCAGTAAACTATTAAAGTGTATATATGGACATATTTTATTAGCAGTTTTTATTGTACTTAGACAATAAACATTATGAATTATTTTTATAAAAGCCTTTGTATACTTTCTTTATATACCTATTACCAATGTCTTATTACTCTTATCTAAAAGATTATAAATAATCTCTTAACTAGGGGTGAATTTCTGTTTTCCAATCCCCTACTGAACTGCACCCCAGTGCATCTAAGACACATGAAGATACTTATTAAATTTATATCTCTTATTTCCCTTCTCAAATTCTTCCTTAATGTTTTATCTTATATTCTCAAGATGCCCATTGTTTCCCATTTCCTAAGGACAGAGGGAAAATGTCATAACCTTGCATTCATAATCTTTACCTGAAAAACTACTTCTCTTTTCTTATTTAGCTACCCTTATGTGTAGGGTCCACTACTTCATGTTAGGCTTAATCATGTCAGATCATTAAGTGTGCAGAGATGATGTCCAGCCTATGTGTTTACAAAGTTCCTAATGTCCATACTCACAGAAACGTCAACCAGTAGATAATTCAAATAATCTTAATGAAATAAAACTTATATTTTATCCCAAAAACCCTCGAAGAATCCAACTCAATAGAATCTAGGTATTTATTGTTTGCTAGAAAAATATTCTTATGAAATTCAGGGGCACATTAATTAGAAGTGATTTTTTCTTTTTCAGGTAATGCAATTAAGTATAAAATGAAATAATGGAGACTAGGAACAACGTGACAGAGTTTTTTCTACTGGGGCTCACAGAGAATCCAAAGATGCAGAAAATCATATTTGTTGTCTTTTTGGTGATTTACATCGTCTCTGTGGCGGGAAATGTGCTCGCTGTGATCACTATCACTGCCAGCCCATTATTGCAGTCCCCCATGTACTTTTTCCTGGCCTATCTCTGCTTCATTGATGCCTGCTATTCTTCTGTCAATAACCCTAAACTGATCACAGATTCACTCCGTGAAAAGAAGACCACCACATTCAATGCATGTATAACCCAAATCTTTGGGGAACATTTCTTTGGAGGTGCTGATGTCATCCTTCTTACTGTGATGGCCTATGACCGCTATGTGGCCATCTGCAAGCCATTGCACTACACAACCATCATGAATCGGCAGGTGTGTAGTCTGCTAATAGGAGTGGTGTGGATGGGAGGCTTTCTTCATGCAACCATACAGATCCTCTTTATCATCCCTTTACCCTTCTGTGGCCCTAACATCATAGATCACTTTATGTGTGATCTGAACCCTTTGCTCAATCTTGCCTGCACTGATACCCGCACTCTAGGGCTCTTTGTTGCTGCCAACAGTGGTTTCCTCTGTCTGTTGAACTTCCTCCTCCTGATGGTCTCCTATGTGGTCATTCTGCGGTCCTTAAGGAACCATAGCTTGGAGGCGAGGCGCAAAGCCCTCTCCACTTGTGTCTCTCACATCACAGCAGTCGTCCTATTCCTTGTGCCTTGCATATTTGTGTACCTGAGACCTGCAGCTACTTTACCTAT
>PITA01023036.1:0-29051 GCA_004023965.1 Spilogale gracilis
GGGGAGTTTGTTTTCAATGGTTCAGCTCTGCGGGCTTCCTCCCCCACTCCCCTGTCTCTGGGGGCAAGCCTCCGGTCCCTCTTACTTGTTTCTACCTTTTTGCCGATGGTCCTTGTCTCCCATGGTGATCCAAAAGTGCGAAATATCACATTTCAGGCTGATTTCATGGGTGTTCACGGTGGTCCTGTAGTGTTTTTTTGCTGGAATTCAGCTTTCTTCAGGGAACTCCCCAACATGCGGTCACCTGGCCTTCCGCCATCTTGAACTCCCCTCGATGTGCAATTTCAACAGGTCAATGGCATGAAAAGAGATAGATGGCAGGGGAGGAGAGCACTCTCCACTGAGAAAGACTCAAAAGATGCAACAACCAAGTGTCACTTATAGACCTTGTGCAACTGACCTCAAACAAAGCAATCATTAAAAGACATTTCTGGGAATTCTAGAAAATCTGAACACGAAAAGGCGGCATCGGCATGTAAGGAAATGTCCGCATTTTTCCGAGATGCAAGCTAATGTATGAATGGATAAAATGATGTAATGTCTGAGATTTGATTTAAATTTCTTCAGCAGAATTTCTCCTCCTAGCAATGATGGATTAGCTTGTTTCAGACCAAAGCCCTTGTTAAAAACAAGAAAAGTTAGGCAAAATTTACAAAATAACTGTCTGAGGGTATCACAGACCCACTGAGGCAAAGGGATCTGGAAGAGACAAAATTTCAGAAAGAACAGAAGCTCAAGAAGGTGATCCTTACCTTCTTACCAAAAGTTTGTTGTCCTTTTTCCCTTGGTGCACATGAAAGCAGAGGCAGACAGACTCAAGAGCTGAGCAGAGGTTTTGACAGCCTCTCAGAAACAAACACACAGAAACAAGCTCAGGTGCAAGAAGGGTGAAAAGGAGCCGTGGTAAACATCCTTGGCTTTCATGTGTGCTCCCCAAAGGGCTACAGTCTAAGAGCAGTGGTAAACCAGAAGGGGACCAGCCCTCACAAAGACTCTATCTGTTCACACACTGAATGGATTAAGGTGATGTGTTCCTACAGAGTACCAGAGCAAAGGTAAATTCTCTCTGAAGTAAAATATCCTGAACCTAAAACTTATCCCTCTAATGTCCTCCAACTCTAGGACATTAGGCAAAATTATAACCAGGCATACAAAAAGTAAAGGACTGAGAACCAAGGCGGGGGGAATAGAAAACAGACAATGAAACAGATCTATAGGTACTCAACAGGTCAGGTCTTTAAATTAACAGATCTTTAAATGTAAAAAGTATGTTTGAGAACTTAAATAATAGAAAAGAATTTTAGCAGAAAATCAGAAATAAAATAAAAAATAACCAATGAAATTTCTGGAACTGATAAACAGAAAACCAGAGTCAAGAACTCAATAGCTTAACATCAGATGTTTCAACCAAAGAATTAGTAAACTGGAAGGCAGGTCAAAAGAATGTGTCAGTTGCAAAACACAGAGAGGCAATGAAATGGCAAATAAAGGACACAGGGGCAGGGGTCTCATATATGTTAACTGGAATTTCAAATTAGATTAGAAAGGGAATGGGGCTGAAGCAATATATGAAGCTATAATGGTTGAGAATTTCCAAAAGTAATAAAAGATAGCAAGTAACAGATTCAGAAATGCTAAGAACTGTAAAATAGAATAAAATAATTCAACACAAAGGGAGGGGTGAGAAGTAAAATAAGTGTTGCAAAATTTTGATAATTATTGAATCTAGATGATGGATATAAGAAAGCTCATCATATTATTCTATTTGTGTGTATGTCTGAAATTTTTAATAATAAGAAAATAGGACACTAAGTTTTACTTTTTCACTTTTGGGAATTATGGACTCTGGCATATAACTGCTTCAAGTTTCAAAAAACTTAGAATTTTTAATTATTTCTAAGCCTTATATAGAAATGACATGGAAACTTACAAGGGACTGGGCCAAGGAAGGAAAAACAGATGGCATCATGTGATGTTCCTCAGGTTTGGCTTAAGTTAAACCAGCTGCTGTATGAAAGTTACTCAAGCCTTTGTGGTAGGGTAGCTTCATTTGTAATATGATACACTTTTGTTGTTGTTAGTTTTTTAAAAAAGGAGGGGCACTTGGGTGGCTCAGTCAGTTAAGCATGTGCCTTCAGCTCAGGTCATGATCTCAGAGTCCTGGGATGGAGCCCTGCATCACGCTCCCTGCTTGGCGGGAAGCCTGCTTCTCCCTCTCTCACTGCCCCTGCTTGTGTTCTCTCGCTGTCTCTCTGTCATAATAAATAAAACCTTTAAAAAAAAAAAAAAAGATCCTAGCATAGGGAAATGAAACCAAAGAAAGAAAAGATAGACCAGTATATATTGTCCTAGAAATCGCTTTAGAACAAGAACTATTTCTTACCATGAACTTAATTAATTACCCAGTTAGTCTAGAGAAGGGCTCTTCCCCAGTGGGGACAATAAATCCTTACTCCTCCATCACCTCCACCGCCTGCCTTGCTGGCAACAGGAAGATCAGAGCTGTGAATTCTCACTTGTTTCCAAAAAAGGATGACCCTGGGTTCTTGCCTCAATTGAACCCTCACCTCCTGTTTTATCTGTGATATGTGTTGCTGCCCCCCCCCCCATCACTGACAGGTGGCTCTGTCACACACTCCTAGCACCAAACCCTCAAGTATGAGGGAAAAAAATGCATGTGCTTCTTATAATTTTACCACATATTACACAACAGCATTTTATAACATTATAATTATGGCAATTAGATTTTTCTTTGGTTTAATTTACCCCACAAAATGAGTAAGCAGAATCATATCCTTATGCAAATATTATATTTCTACACCTCTTAATTTCCACAACAATAGAGGTCCTCTACCCAAAGTGCAGGACTTTCTTACTCTCAGAAATTTAACGATTTATAGTTGTTGGTACATTATCTATTGTTATGAAGAATCTCTAAATCAAAGAAGAACACAAGAGCTTTGTGTTTATCTCAAATGTTTATGTAATTTGGGCTCAGAAGCAGAGGTTTTATAGTAGATGAATTCGAATGAAGGAGTTAGGATATTTAGGATGAAGCCCTGCTTCTTCCAAGTAGTTAGTTGACTGACCCCTTCACATCACAATTAATCTAAGACAAGCAGCAGAAGAACATTGAGAAATGTTCACAACTACGTATAAACACAAGCTAGTATCAATAAGTGTCCAGGGCTAGTGAACGGATGGTAATTAGATGTAGCACACGGTTATATCCACACTGACATAAACAGTGAGGAAAATTGCCTGATTTTATTGCGAAGTTAAAAAATGTGGCCCCAAAGCATAAAAACAGTTATTTCCAATGACCAAAGGGCCCACTTGGATCACGCGTAGGTTTTCCTGTTTTTGTTGTTGTTTTTTTTTAAAATGCAAGCTGAGTGGGTAGCAATGCAGAGAAGCTGGGCAGGATGGTGTAGTTGAGAGGATACTGGATGAGGGGCACAGAGCTGCCTTGTTAAGGAAATGCTTCTGTTGCAGATGGGGCTGAATTTTGAACCTGAAAGTTTGTGTTTTCATCTTCTTTTTGAAAAGTGAACCACGAAGACACTGCCTGTATCATATTTGTAACTTGCAAATTACATTTAACTATTTTTGTGTAATGCTGGCTTTGTGCATCATTTTATCACCCAATTGTCAGACCTGCTCATGAGCGCCTGGGCTCCCGGCAGTTCTGCTGGCCACGGGGAGATGTTGTGGTGCTGCCCATGGAGCTGGCACTGCCTGTAGCACAGTGCTAAGGACTGGTCAGAATCCTCCAGGCAGGCAGGACAGTCCTCCATTGTATGCAAATAGATTCCTGTAATGCTAACAATGGGGACCATGCTGTCCTGTGCCTGGCTTTTGCCCATTTCATGCCTTGCAGTCCGCTTTTTTAGGGTGTGACATATTTAACAGTATTTTGAACTATTTCAAAAAAGGCCAGCCAGATGACTGAAGTAGAAAAAGATATTTTAAAATGTAATAAAAGTCTGGCATGATAGTAAAGAATTGTCAGGCCAAAATCTAAGTGAAGAGGCACTCCTAAAAAGTAGGAAGAACAGTGCAACTATGGTATGCTCCTATGCTGGAACTTGGGGGACAGAAGAGCAAGTCCAGCATCTACCTAACATCACAGGGTCTAACAGAGAAATCCTCCCCTCTTGTCAATTTTGGGAGACAAGCTACATTGAAAAGAGTCACAGTAAGGACCAAAGAAAGCTAGAAGCCAGTAGAATAATATCTTCAATGTGTCTAGCACAAAAAAATTCCCTAATATGGTATTCTATATCCTCAGAAATACCGTTCATGAATCTGAGCATACAGCTAAAGGGTTCAGGGTTGCTTTCTGAGGTGAAGAAAATGTTCTAAAATTGAATGTGGGGATGGCTGCACATGCCTTTAAATATAATGAATTATATTATTTTGATGGGTGAATCCTATGGTTCTATGAATTATATTTCCTTATTAAAAGGAAATTTGACAGAGAGAGCGTGAGCAGGGGGAGGGGCAGAGGGAGAAGCAAACCACCAGCTGAGTGGAGAGCCTACAGGACTCAATCCCAGGACTCTGAGATCATGACCTGAACGGAAGGTAGACACTTAACTCACCAAGCCACCCAGGTGCCCCACTATGAATTATATTTCAATAAACTATTAAAAAAAGAATAAGATATCAGTACCCTCCCCAAAATAAAATATTGAGTTATAAATCTAACGAAATATGTACAAGCTCTATACAAGGAAATCTACCAATCTCTGATGAATGAAATCAAAGAACTAAATAAATGGAGAAGTAATCCATGTGTGTTGATAAGAAGACTCAATATTGTCAAGATGTCAGTTTTTCTGAACTTGGTCTATAGATTTGATGCAATCCCAATCAAAGTCCCAGCAAGTTATGTTGCAGATATCAGTAAACTGATTCTAAGTTTATATGGAGGCAAAAAGACCCAGAATACCCAACATGATACTGGAGAAGAACAAAGTTGGAGGAATCGATACACCCAACTTCAAGTCTTACTCCAAAGCTACAATAATCAAGACGGTGCAGTATTGGTGGAAAAAGAAAAAAAAAAAAAGCAGATCAAGGGAACAAAACAGGGAGCTCTGAAAGACCCATGTATGGGCAGTTGACTGATCTTTGATGAAAGAGCAAAGGTACATGATAGAGCAAAGAAGGTGTTTTCAACAAATGGTGCTGAAGCAAAAAAACAAAACAAAACAAAACAAAAAACAAACAAAAAAACAAAAAACCAAAACAAAAAGTGAATGCAGACCCAAGTGTTATGCCCTTCATAAAAATGAACTCAAAATGGATCATAGATCTAAATGTAAAACACAAGCCATGAAACTGCTAGCAGACACCAGGGGAAAGCCTAGATTAATCTTGGGTATGGTGATGCTTTTTAAAAAATTATTATTATTTTTAAGGTTTTTCATTTATTTATTTGACAGACACAGAGAGAGTACACACAAGCAGGGGGTATGAGGGAGGGAGAAGCAGGCTGAGCAAGGACCCTGAGGCAGGGCTCAATCCCAGACCCTGGGATCATGACCTGAGCTGAAGGCAGAGGCTTAATGACTGAGCCATCCAGGCATCCCCAGTGATGTCTTTTTAGATACAACATTGAAGACAAACAAAACAAAAACAAATTGATAACCTGGGAAACTGAAAGTTTATGCTCTGAATGGGAAGGTAAGCCACATACTGAGAGAAAATATTTATAAAAGACACATCTGATGAAGGACTGTAATCCTAAATATAAAAAGACTCTTAAAACCCAACAGTAATAATGAAAAGCTGAAAAAATGGGCAAGAGAAGAGAATAGACATCTCACCAAAGGAGAGATATAGATGGCAAATAAACATGAGAAGATGCTTTCATTAGATGTCATGGAGGAAATGTAAATTAAAACAACAATGAGATACCACTACACAACTAGTAGAATGACCAAAATCCAGAATACTCACACTACCAGATGTTGGTGAGGATGTGGAACAATGGGAACTCTCCTTCCTTGCCGGTGGGGATGCTAACTGATGCAGCCACTTTGGAAGACAGTTTCCTATAAAACTAAACATACTAAATAAACTAAACCATAGAATCTAGGAACTATGCTCCTTGGTATTTGCCCAAAGGGGTTGAAAACTTATGTCCACACAAACACACATATAAACTTATAGCAGCTTTATTCATAACTGCCAAAACTTGGAAGTAACCACGATGTCCTTCAGTATGTGAATGGATGAACAAACTGTAGTTCATCCAGGCAATGAAATATTATCCAGTACTGAATACAAATGACCTGTTAAGCCATGAAAAGATATGAACAACTTTACATGTGTGTTAGTAAGGGAAAGAAGCCAATCTACACTGGCTACATTTTGAACGTGTAACATTCTGGAAAATGTAAAAACTATGGAGAAAAAAAACGGGTGATGTCTGTGGGGTGCAAGGGAGGGATGAACAGGTGGAGCTCAAAGGATTTTTAGGGTAGTGAAAATATACGATACCATAATGACGCATATGTCATAGACATTTGTCCAAATTCATAAAATGTATGAATGACACTGAGAGCAACCTCTAATGTAAACTACGGACTCTGGCGATAATGATGTGTCAATGTGGTAACAAATGTCCAGCTCTGGTGGGGAATATGGATAATGCCAGAGGCTGTGTGTGGGTGGGGGGGGATAGGAAATATATGGGAAATCTCTACACCTTTAATTCTGCCGAGCACTTAAAACTGCTATAAAATAGGGGCTCCTGGGTGGCTCAGTTGGTTAAGCGACTGCCTTTGGCTCAGGTCATGATCCCGGAGACCCGGGATCGAGTCCCACATCGGGCTCCCTGCTCAGCGGGAAACCTGCTTCTCCCTCTCTCACTCCCCCTGCTTGTGTTCCCTCTCTCACTCTGTTTCTCTCTGTCAAATAAATAAATAAATAAATAAATAAATAAAATATATTTAAAAAAATAAAACTGCTGTAAAATAAATAAAGTCTTAATTTAAAAAAAAGAAAGAAGATGAAATAAAGACATTTTTGGAAAAAGAAAAACTGAGAATTTGTCACCACCACAGATCTTAACAAAGGAATTTCTAAAGGGTGTACTTCTGGAAGAAGTGAGCCAAGAAGGAATGTCTACGGTACAAGCAGGAATAAAGAACAAAGAGAATGCTGAATATGGGCAAACCTACAAATACTGACAAATGAAACAGTAGCTTTGTGGGAGTTAAAAATATGGTAAAAAATAAAAACATACAATAATCATAGCATACATGTCAATAGTAAAGAAAACAGGATTCAAGTACTCTAAAGTCCTTCTCTATCAAGGAAGAACATAAAGCAGTGATATGCACACTTACTTTATAATTCTTTAAATAGCTCATGTGTGATTTATATACCCTTTGGGATGTATGATATATTTAACAATAAAACGTCTTCAAACCTGAGTTAATGCTCCGTTTTAATTTCTAGGTACAAAGCCAGTGTGTAAGGAACAATTAGGTTAATAGATAATCTAGAGACTTAATGATCTCCAAAGACTGAATGTTGAATCAAGAAGGGAACACTGTTGTTTTAAAAATGTACAGACACTACCCTTGTTTGGAGGGAAAAAATGATACTGATAAAAAATTAAAGACGCATAGAAAAGCTGCACAATCTAGTTTTAAATAGATGAAATACAGTTTGCCATCAATAATCTTAGCAAATTGTGTGTCTGTATCTAACAACATTACGAGTGCTGTTGTTGACACATATTCCAGAAACGTGACCGGAACTTGTACTGAAATCAGCTGACAGGGGCCAAGCACTCGAGACTCACAGGCCTTGAAGAAGTCTTAAACTCCCACAGCACACGTGTTGGGAGGTGCTGGAACATGGTGCTGGGAAGTAGAAATGTTCCTTCTTCTTTGATGATTAAAAAAAAAAAAAAGTCTGCAGGGGCATAGAAGTTGGCACTGCTGAGATGCAGCATCGTGAGAAAGTGAGTCCACAACAAAGGGTTGACAAGCTCTGGTGCCGGGGCCAGATCCCACTTGGGGGGTGTTTTCACAAACTGTGTGACTGGCACACAGCCACATCCATTCCTTTGCAGAAGAAGGCCGACGGCTGAGTTCCTGACACATCAGCAGGACCCAGGAGTTGACTGTAGGGCTTGCAAAGCCTGATGTACTTAATACCTGGCTTTGTACAGAAAAAGCTGGCAGACACGTGGTCTATAGATACCACATTTGTGTTGTTTGAAGCCACTGAGTTTGTGATCATCTGTGACAGCAGCAAAAGAAAACTTGCAATACTACATAAAAGACAGGGAACGATACTTTAAGAACACAGCTGTTGAAAGGGACTCTGGGTGGACTCAGATATTAGATTTAGAAAGAAAAATCATTAAAGCAACTATGATAAATATTTCCACGGAATTAAAGTATACTCAAAGAATTAAAGGAAAACATTTTTTAAATTAACGTATAATGTATTATTTGTTTCAGCGGTACAGATCTGAGATTCACCAGTCTTACATAATTCATAGCACTCACCATAGCACATACCCTTCCCAGTGTCCATCACGGAGCCACCCTATTCCCCCCGCTCCTCCCCTCATGCAACCCTCAGTTTGTTTCCTGAGTTTAAGAGTCTTTTATGGTTTGTCTCCCTCTTTGGTTTCACCTTGTTTCATTTAAAGGAAAATAGTTTTTTTTAAAAAGTGGTGGGAGGAAGACTTGCTAGAGAAGTAAAACCTGTCAAGAAGAACCAAATGTAAATTCTAGAGCTGAAAAGAAAAGTTCATTAGAGGGACTCAGAGTTATGGCAGGTGGAATAATCAGTAAATTAGAATTATGGGATCAATGAAATATATGGAATATCAAATCTGCCGAACAGAGAGGAAAAATAATTGAAGAAAACTAGAACACTCAAATATCTGTAAGAAGTCAGATATATCCTGAAACAAGAGAAGAAAGGGAACAGAGCAGGAAAAACAGAAGCAATCATGGCCAAAACCTTCCCAAATTTAATGAACACAAAATTTAATTAACACAAATTTAAAATTTAACGACTGCAAAATATTAGCTCATAGATCCCAAAAAGCTCAACTATTGCCAAATAAAATAAATGCAAAGAGAATCTGCTCAGACACATCATAGTTAAACTGTTCAAAATTAAAGAGAACATATTAAAAGGAGCAAAAATCAAAAACGAAAACATCTCACTACATACAGGGAAACAGCAGACTTCTCATCAGAAACCATGGAGACAAAATACAAAAGAATAACAATGCTGAAAGAAATAAGCTGTCAACTAAGTAATCTCTACTTAAACTGCCCTTCAGAACCAAAGGTGAATGTGGTGAAGTTGTTGCTTCTCCTCAAACCGATCTACAGTACAATAAAAATTAGTGTAATACAAAAATCTATAGTTGCAATAAAAATCCCAACATGATATCTATAGATATAGACAGGCTGGTTCTAAAATGTATATGGGAATTTAAAGGCCCCAGAAGAGTCTAAACAATTTGGAAAAAGAATAAAAGAGGAGGACTTACATAACCCAATTTTAAGAGTTACTATAAAGCTGTAATAATTGAAACAGTGTGGTACTGGCAAAGAGACAGACACATAGATAAATGAAGTAACAGATATTTCAAAAATAGAACTACACAAATATGGCCAATGCATTTTGGACGAAGACAAAAACACAATGTGGTAAGGATAGTTTTCAACCATCCATAGGAAAAAAATGAACTTTGACCTGAACTTCATACCTTATACAAAGATCCATTATAAGCCCATTAACTCAAAATGGATTATCAATCTAAATGTAAAATGTACACCCATACAGCTTAAAAAAAAGATACAGGAAAAAAATCTTCATGATCTTGTGTTAGGCAAAGATTTCTTATGACTATGACACTAAAAACATGATCCATAGAAGTAAAAACTGACAAAGTGGAATTCATAAAAATTAAAAGTATGTCCTCTATAAAAGATACGAAGAATAAAAACAAGCTACAGACTGGGTGAACTTATCTGCAAAATATACATCTAAGACTTCTAACTAACTTACATAAAGAACTCTTACAACTCAGTAATAGTAAGGCATAAATAAAAAATGAAAAATGGACAAAATACTTGACAGCTATTTCAGGAAAAAAATATGAATGGCAAGTCAGTACCTAAAGAGATGCTCAAAATGATCATCAGAGAAATGTTTTACACTACCACTATATACCTATACCAATGGCTAGAATCAAAAGAAACTGACAATATTATTTTTTGTGTCTTGACAAGGATATAGAGGAGCTGGAACTCCCATACATTGCCAGGGGAAGTAAAATGGTACAAACATTTTGGAAAACATTTTGGTGACTTCTTAAAAAGTTACACAGAACACAAATAACTCAACTGAAATGAACAGTGGATGTGAATAGACATTTCTTTTCCAAGAAGAATAGAATTCCATTTCATTTCCAAGAAGATATACAAATAACTAATAAACACATGAAAAGATGTTCAATACCATTAGTCTTTAGATAAATGCAAACCAAAACCACAGCGAGTGGCCCCTCACACCCATTATGACTGTAACGGCCAGTGCTGGTGACAGTGAGGAGAGACTGGAACCTTCACACACTGTTGGTGAAATGCAAAATGGTGCAGCCACTTTGGAAAATGGGCTGGCAGATATTATTCTGCTGTATACTGTTTGATTCCATTTACTGAACTGAACTATGAAGAGGCATATCCACTGAGACATGCAATGGATCAATGGTTTCCAGGGGATGGGGATGGAGAGATGAGAAGGCTGGGGCTACCAGGTCTCTGCTTTTGGTAGAGTAATCTGAAAGGACCAAGGAACGCCCCAAATTCCATTACTAGAAATCCATTCAGGAGGAAGGAAAACATGCCCACATAAGGACTTGCATGTCAATGTTCATTTAGGTATTATTCAAAATAGCCCACAAGAGCGGAAATAGTCCAAATAATTGACTGGTGAATGGGTAAGATGTGTTTGAGTCATTTAATACTGATGCATGCTGCATCAGGGACGAATGTCAAAAATAGCCTAAGTGAAAGGAACTAGACATGACTATAGGATTCCATGTATGTGAAATTTCTAGAGATTTCTAGAAAGTCTAGAGTTGTGGTGGCCTGGGGATGGGCGCAGAGGTAGGAACCAACACAAACAGATGCAAGAGAACATTTGGGGGTGACAGAAATATGTAAAAATGGGATGGTGGTGCGCATTCGCACAACTGCAAAAATGTCTATGACTCACAGAGCTGTACATCTAAAATAGCTGAATTTTACAGTATGTAAAACATGCTTCAAACAAGGTTTAAAAAGAAAACTCAAACCACTTTCTGAGCCTGGAACTACTATCACCATTTCACCACTGGGGAAACTGAAGCCCAGAGACATTAGGGAACTAGCTAGAAAATGGCAGAACCAGGAGCTGTTCACAGGCAAAATGGCTGCATCCATAGCCACAGATCAGACCCGTGTAATCTGCTAAGTATAAAAGTACAGTCCTGGGAACATGGAGAAAGTCCTGCCCTCTTCCCACAGGGAGTCGTTTTCCGTGATACAAAGAGAACTATCACACATGGAGCATTACTCTATAAGCCTGACTCCCAGTGAGGACCCTTCCTTCTCTCCCTTCCCTGTGATGAGCATGACAATCTGCCAGGTAGCTACGATCATCCTCTCTGTACAAATGGGGAAACTGAGCACAAAGAAATTAAAAATTTGTTTAAGATCACAGAGCTAGTAGGCAGTTGGGATGGAATTTAAATCAGGGTCTGACTCCAAAATCTCTGTATAATGCTTCAATTTCTCATAAAAATGGATTCTTCTTTCAAACAAGTTATTTCCTCTCATGTGCTAACAGAAACTCTCTGGCCTTTTTACACTAAAATATGTAATTTTGCAAAAAGTAATGTGCTTTTTAATGGTTTCCCTGAATTCCATAAACCATGTCCATAAGAGAAAAATACATTTTTCTGCTACCTGTGTATGTAAAACTTTCTTTGCTAATGGATGGATCCTTTCACATTATTGAAGGCTAGAGAGGCACAGAAAGCTAGTTCTCCCTCCCTCTAAAACCCAACTATATATATCGCTCTCTCTAAATTACAGAAATACACATTCATTTTATATACTTCATTATATTATCAAATCCCTACTTAAGAGGTCAAAATTACTCCAGTTCCTTTAATCTTATTTCCAGAATAGGCACTGCAGCCATGACTAATCTTTTTTCATGCTTATCAACTTGTAAGATTTTGACATTTTTCAGTAATGCAGACATTATACACAGATATAAACAGTGTACACATGGTATTTTTTCAAAAGGAGGAAGAAGGGAGTGGAGATCAAGGAACAGTAAATGTTCACAAAAAGAAAGGTAGTATGTTCCTCTTCTTTGGGGACTTGTTTATTCTGCCACTGTCAAAGGGGAAATGAATCAAGAATTTAAACATACTACAGAAGTAGCAACACCATTTGGATTTAACCTGGTGGCTTCAAGAAACCTCTAGCAGTAACTTTTCTTCTGGGGGAATAATTAATGATGCGCTTGCTCTTTTGCCCATTTAATGGGGGGAGTATGAGTGCCTGTGACAAAACCAGTGATCAGTCAGGGTACTTACAGTCAAAATGGCATCTAAAGAGTTACCTCTGATAGAACACTCCCAATTTATTATCAAAATGCCTATCAAGACAACAATACAGATTTTTTAAAAAATCGCAATACAACTTAAAATTAGTACTAATAGCCCACCTAATGTCAGAGTCTAGGAAATGTTTTAGCCACAGCTTTGCTCAGAATAATGCATAGTGAAAACACCACCAAATAAGCCTGTTTGAGTGAAGTGTTGGGAAGGTCCCTTCCTAGTATCTGAATCATGGGCCAGAATTCATAACCAGGGGGCACTGATTTCTGTAGTAGCCAAAGTCAGTCATCGGGGACTCTTCTTTCTTCTTTAACCAATTCAGACCTTTATTCCAAAAAATGGTGTATAGAGTAGAGTTAAGGGGCAAAAGTGGAGGAGTAGGTGTGTCACATCAAATACTGACAAGAGCAGGTGGCCTAAATAACAACTGGTTATTAATTAAATTAAATTAATTATTAATTAAATAACAACTGGAGGCTGAGATATGAGGAACCTTGACAGAAAGTACAGTGGGAGGTGTTTAGTTTTCAGTATAGTTCATCTGTTTCACGTCCCAGAGAGCCAGGATAAGAACAGATGCCATTTAGGTCCACCAGTTCCCAAATGAGGAAAATCCACTAGATGACGAGAAGTGCCTCTGCACTGAGCCTACCCATCTGTTGTCCACTTATAGATCTGATGAGGAGATGCAAAGAGCACCGGGCCAAGGACAGCTTATTTAAATACCATGTCTACTGACAGACACTAATACTGAATGCCTTCTCACTAAAATGGGGAAAAAGGCAAGGAAGACCACTATCATTCTTATTTAGCATAGTACTAGAAGTACTAGCTAGGGCAATAACAAAAGAAAAGCGATTAAAAAGAGATAAACTGTCCCTGTTTGTAGAGACGTAGTTACCTATGTAGAAAATCCTAAGGAACTTACAAAAGCATTCCCAGAATGCATAAAATCAATAAAGTCACAGGATAGAAACTCAACACACAAAAACTAACTGTATATATGTGCATACTGACAATGAACACATGAAAGCCAAAATTAAAGATAAACTACCACCTACAATCCCTATAAAAAATGAAATACTTGGGTCTAAATCTATAAATATCATGTACAGCATCTATGGGCTGAAAAATATAAAATCCTGGTGAAAGAAATCAAAGATCTAAATAAATACATATATGGTGTCTATGGACTAGATGACTCAATACAGTAAAGCTGTCAGTTTTCATTAAGTTGATCTATAGGTTAAGTACATTTCATAAAAAAAATCTCAGTAAGAGGGCACCTGATAGCTCAGTCAGGTAAGCATCTGCCCTTGACTCAGGTCATGATCCCAGAGTCCTGAGATCAAGCCCTCCATAGGGCTCCTTGCGCAGCAGGGAGTCTGCTTGTCCCTCTCCCTCTGCCCCTCACCCCTAATTGTGCTCTCTCCTGTTAATAAAAAAAATATATATATATTTTTAAAAACCCCAGTAAGAATTTTTGTAGACATAGGCAAGCTTATTCTCAAAGTTATATGGAAAGGCAAAGGAACTGGAATAGCTAACAACACAATTTTGAAAAAAAAGGAGAAAACGAGAAGATTCACACTATCTGATTTCAAGCATGTCTACTGAAGTACAATAATCAAGACTGGGTAGTACACCCTAGTTCTCTTCCTTGCTCTTGGCATGATCACTTCCCACATTTCCTCCTTGTTCCCAGGTTTCCAGTGTACCCTGGAAAAGTTAGTATGAAAATAATATAGGAAGTTCTCTGGATGACAAATGTTTGTTCAACATTTTAATTATCTACTGCTATGTAACAGCCATTCCAAAATGTAATGGTTTAAAAATAACAACCACTGTCTTATGCTCACATATTTTGTGAGCATCTCTGCTCTATAATATGTGGGGTTGGGATAACTTGAAGGCTAGAGGGGTCTCACAATAGCTGGAGGCTGGAACAACTGGTATCAGAGGACCTATTTGATGACACCGAGATACTAAGTTGGTTTCCTCATTCTCATTCTGGCGCCTGAACTGGAATGGCTGAATAATAAGCTCAAGCAGGGACTGGTGACCTCTCCATGTAGCTCTCTTATGTGGCCTCTCCATGTAGATTCTCAAAGCATGGCAGTTGGGTGTTGAGAGGGAATGTCCCAAGAGTGAGCATCTATATGGCAAGTGTTCGAAGGGAGCAAGGCAGAGGCTGCCAAGGCTGGACTTATTCACAGAGAACAAAGCTCTGAAAGAATAAGCCTTGAGTTGAGACGGGTGTCGGTGATGGGGCCAATCATGGCAACAGAGTACTGAGATGTAAAGAAGGCTCCAGAAGGCTGGTGGGGCACCGAGGCAACAAAGAATATACTAACAACTTCTTGTCCATGACAAAGCGATTTCACATTGACTATTTCATTGATATAATTACAACTGTGCAGCTTGTTATCCTGGTTATACAGTGTATGGATGTAGACTCCAAGGTTCTGAGAGACTGGAATTTTCTCACAGTGGTACAGCCAATAAATAGAGGAGGTGAGATCACAACACAGCAGCTGCTTCCTAAATCTAGTCTCTTTCCAGTCTACCTCGCTAATCCTCATCAATCTAATAGTTTTGCTGTAGATTAGCTCTGTGTACTTTGTTAATTTCTTAGGATATGGCTAACACATTTCCAGTCAATGCCCAGCAGCCCTTGATGCACAACTCTGATCCCACTGAGGGTAAACATGCCTGTGGGCTGGCATTGCCTCTTGGCACCAGAAGCCTACAGGTGAGACCAGATTCATCACACAACTGAAGAGAACAGTGTTGGAAAAACATGAAACTAGCATGGTTGTCTTGCACAGAAAACCCGAGATCCAGCATCCAAATAAGTGGCAGAATATTGGTGCTACCAGCTGGGTTTCCATTTAAGACACCACTTGTGGAAAATGTTTATCACACTCTCCCATTTGCTCAGTGCAAATTCGAAGAAAATTGGGAAATGCCAAATTACATTGTCTTCAAAAATCCTGTCATTGAGTAACCCAGCTCCCACGAGCTATTTTCTGAAGACATTATTGATGTCCTACCAAGTTGATGGAGTAATGTAATTTGCTAGCCAGAAAAAAGGCTGGCAAACGGAATTGTGTTCATTAGAGCAATATCTTTACAAATGCCTTATTCCATTTCCATTACTTTTCATGATCACACATCATATCACAGGGCAGAATAGTCGCTTTGCTATGCCCTGGATATTTCAGTCCTTTTATAGTTGGAAGTAGATTTTAGCACTTGTGCAAAGCATAGCTGTTCTTCCTAGAAAGGGCTCATTTATGCTGGGGAAAACAACTCTCTTTGAAGGTTTATGTGGTCTTTGTTTACGAGAAGCAACCATTCCTTCAGACTCCTAAGTTCCTATGAGGGCCATCTCTTCCACAATCCATTCGTCAAGCCCAGTCCTAGCACTGGACCAGTGCACATCAAACTTTTGAAAGAAGCAGCACCATTTGTCTGTTCCCTCTCTTCATCTCCCCTATTGCCTAGAAACTTTTTTCTCTCTTCCAGGATGGAGGACTTCCCAGTGGTCTTCCCAGTAGTGCCTCACCCATGAGGACTTCCCTAGTGCAGCTCCCCACCAAAGATCCCTCTTCACCTAATCCAAATCCCACGCTTCCTTTGGAAAAGTCTGATTTCATCAAGGTGTGACGAGAAAGCAATCTTATTAGATTAAATTACAGCTATGAATGATTGATAATTTCATAGAGGCATTTGTATTTTGAAGGGGCAATTCTTATTAACTCAAAATAATTTCTAATGGATAAAAATTAAAAGAATGTAACTAAGAATGAATTTCCATCAGTGGGAAGGAAAAATATTTTCAGGCACAAGTACCTCCCAGGATTTTGGAATACCATGGTGAGCTGACTCTCACGTGCATGTGTACTTGACAGCCAAGCATGGTAGAGTCCCCGTGAGCAATGAGCTGGTCATACTCTCAGCCTTGCTAGTGAAATGTCCTTATGTGCCTGTTAGTGTAAAGGGGTGGGAGGTGCTTTGCTTACAATGGTTAAAATGAATAACAGTCCATGTAGAGCTAGAAAAAATCAGGGATTGCCTACTTCAACCCCTTCAATTTAAAGATGAGGTAAGGGCCTAGAAAAGTTGTTCTAAGTCCAATGACTGGCTGCACATCACATAACAGGATAACATACCATCTTTGGAGTACTGAATGACTATTGGGCTACAACTCCTTCTACAGATATCTTCATAGGCAATGAAGCAAATATCCCCATCATTATGAGAACCTATAAATAGAAAACTGTTGCACAGAGGGGATGAGGGCCTTTCCAATGGAAGCAGAGCAGGACTGGCACTAGAACTCAGTGCAATGTAGCACAGATCTGGAATAATCAGTAGTTTGCAACACTGCAAGCACTGAGCAAACAAGGATCCCAATCACAAAAAGTTCACGCCAATAAAAGAGCTGTAGTCAATTATTAAAGTCAAGAGAGAGAGAACACGTGACTGGGTAATACAAAGAGGAAATGACCCTAAATCCTTTCTACTGGCTCTAGGATGTTATTTTTATTGATGTTTGAATAGAATTGTGTGGCTGTGTTCTGGAAATTTCCTTCCAACTAAACACTGGTGCAGGACAAGTGAGGTCCAAAGTAGAGAGAATTTCATAAGCTCACCATTTTCTCTACTCAGTACTGACAGCTGACTTCTCCCAGCTGCTCTCAAAACATTGTGGCACAAGGAACATCAATGGGTACTGGCTTTTCGTACTCAGGGATCTGAAATTTTTAGTTGGAAGACAAAGCTCCTTATAGATTCTATTTTTAAGAACTATTTTGTTTGGGGCGCCTGGGTGGCTCAGTGGTTAAGCGTTCGGCTCAGGTCATGATCCTGGAGTCGGGGGATAGAGCCCCGCATTGGGCTCCCTGCTCAGCGGGAAGCCTGCTTCTCCCTCTCCTACTCCTCCTGCTTATGTTCCCCCTCTTGCTGTGTCTCTCTCTGTCAAATAAATAAAGTCTTCAAAAAAATAAAGAAAGAAATATTTTGTTTATTTTTAGAGAAAGAGAGAAAACGCGAACAGGGGTGGGGGAGGAGCACAAAGAGAGGGAAATGAAATCTTTTTTTTTTTTAAAAAGATTTTATTTATTTATTTGACACAGAGAGAGACCATAAGTAGGCAGAGAGAGAGAGGAAGATGTGGGCCTCGAGATCATGGGCCCTGAGACCATGGCCCAGAGGACCCTGAGATCATGACCTGAGCCGAAGGCAGAGGCTTTAACCCACTGAGCCACCCAGGCACCCAGGGAAAGGGAATCTTAAGCAGACTCCACACTAAGTGCAGAGTCCAAGTGGGGCTCGATCTTATGACCCTCAGATCATGACCTGAGTCAGATGCTTAACCAACAGAGCACCCAGACACACCTATATTCTTGATCAGAGAAAAATCCCATCTTTGATGTGGCACATACCTTGAGCGAGACACTTCAGGAGAATCCATTTACCTGTTCTTTCCTTCATTTGTTCATTCATTCATTCATTCATTCACTCACTCACTCTCTCTGAGCACCCGTATATTACAGGCACCATGAAGTGAGAAATAAGGCAGACAGTAGTTCCTGTCCTTACATCTCTGTGGGCACAGAGAAGACACCAGGAAGCATTAAGAAGTCTGGTGAGTACCAGCTATGTCTCTAGGAGTCTATAGCCCGGGGACCTACTCTATACTGGAGGGTCAGGAAAAACTTCCCAGAAGAGACATTTTAATTGGGGGCTGACAGAGGAGTCAAATTTAACTGATGAAGAACATTCTGGGCAGAAGGGACAGTAGGTGCAGAGGTCCAACACTAAGTATTCAGGGAACTGATAAAATGTCCCGAGGGTCTGGAGGATCCGAGGGTTATACAGCTAACACTGATTTGCAGTGAGTAAGGAAGGGGTGCACTACCCGGGTCTTGGGTCAGCTGACTGGACCCACCCTCATCTACCCTCTCACCTGGCAGGTCCCCGCAAGGGAGAGTTGCCTCTGTTAGGGTCAGCAAAGCTCATTCAGGACAGGGCCTGGGACTTGAGGGAGCTGGTATCTTTTGCCCCTTGTGCCGCACAAGGCCAGAACCCATTACAGGTGAATGCTTTCCAAGAAGCGAGAGCCACAAGGATGCCATGAAAGAGCAGCAGCCAAGTTTTTAAAGCAGGAATTGCTACCAACAAGCCAAAACGGGAGATGAACGTACTCTAGGATTTTCTGGCACCATCGCCTGAATGTCTGCACTTAAACAGCTGAACATCTTTCTGCATCTGCCAGACTCTGAAACGTCATTGGGAGGGCTGCATTTGAATCTGAAACTCTGGATGGCTCTCTTCTCCATCCAATCAGACCCATTAGTTTCCACCGTGAAATAATGCATTTTTTGCTTAATGCACTCTCTAATCCCCAGCAAACTGTATTTTTCAGTTGAAAAAGTATTCTAGCTACCTCCCAAACCCATGGGAAATGAAGATGGGTGTTAGAGGTGGGCCCTTTCTGAGAAGTAATCATGGATGGTGGGCTTGGTCTTTGTCAGAAGAAATGAAGCAGGGCAGAGAGAAGAAAGGAGCAGGCGGCCATGGGACTGATGATCAGCCAGGCCACGTGCCTTCAGTAAGCTGTGCCCTTAGAATTCACTGTCACTACCAGACCAGCCAGTTTCTCAATTCCTCCCCGACATCGAAGGGCTCAGCTGCATCCTCAAGCATTCTTCTCCATCCACCGGGATGTCTTTCCTAAACTGCTTTAGGCATTCTGCAGAGAATAAAATCAGCTGGGAAAAAGAGAGCCTGCTATGTCACCGAGGCAGAGGGGTCTGCCAAGCACAGCAAGAGCCTTTCCAAATCCCTCTTGGGCACCGAAGTACTCCTCGCAACACTTAGTAATGCAATCGATCGGTTTATCCTGCTCACCCTGCGTCGCTGCCTGGCGCATATGGAAGCAGCAGGAGTCTCCAACATGGGCCATCGTGACACCACATCTCTGTGGGTCACCACAGCTTATGTGCTCATTGTCTGTGTTTTTCTCGAGTAGGGCTGTGGAGCAGGGCTCTGCCAGACAGATTAGCATTTTCTCTAGTTAATGAGTTTATCTCTTAGATAAGAAATAGAGAGAAGGGGATGGACGGAGAGAGAAAGGGCAGGAGGAGAAACAGAGAACGTGTGCACGCTCGTGTGAGCATCGGTGGACATTTGTTCTGTAGAAATTCAATTTATTAAACAGTGCCTTCTGCCAGCTTGCTTCTGATAGCCAGAGGTCGCATGTGTTTGGGAGCCAGTGAGGAAGCAACAACGAGGGGCTTCTACATGAAAGCCAGCCTTCTCCCCGCCTCCTAGATTCTCTCCAGAGAATTGCTGTCCTCTGCTCTCTCCCTGGTCCACTCCCCTCCCAGCCCCCCTACCCCCTCAACTGCGTGTTCTCCTCAGGTTCTTTCTGATTAGTCCTCGTGGTCAGGCCCAATGACACAGAACCACCTGCTCAATGCTCTTTAAATATGCTAATCTTAAACACATTACATGTGTATGTGTTAGCAGCACATGTAGGCTTCCTCTTCAAAGGCTGCTCAATGGAATTCTGTTCTGTCACGGTTTTTTGCTCCTTCCCTTCCTTCCGTATTTCTTGAGCCCCTGTCATCAGCTAAGCATTGTCCTGAGCACTGAGTACCTGCTCTAGGGAAGTGTTATCCCTGTGAACCCTCAGAGCAATGTGAGGCAAACATCACTACTCCAATTTCCGTATGAGAAGACCCAGCTCTACTGGCCTGTCTCTAACTCATCATGTTTTGTGGGGCTAGAAGCTGCCAGCAGACAGGGACTTTCTTTGTAATCAGATTTGGTTAATTAACACGTCTAATTCTTCATGCCACAATAGATTCCAAAAAATGATTTTTTTTTTTTTTTTTTTTTTTTTTTTTATGAATGAATTGTTTTTATTTGTTGATGAAACAAACATTCACAAAGAAAATTCTAAGGAATCAACACAACTATTAATATAATTATATTAGGATCTGAGGTTAATATATGAAAAATCAATTGTATTCTAATATATCAGCAAGAGATAAATTGAAAATGAAATTGTAAAGATGTACCTTAACAAGAGTTAAAAAAAATGATTTGTTAATGATGACAACCAACAGGCAAGATCCTGATCCATCTCAGAACAAGTCTATCCCTCTTCATGTCTCAGTAAGCAAGGGATTTTTGATGTTCCACTTTTTTTCCTTCTGGGGGGTACAGGGCTAATGGGGAACACAGTGTATCTATCTAAACTGTCTATTGGCAAAGACTTCAGTACCATCTGGAAATTGCCTAGAGTGAACAGCTTCTTTACAAACAGGGGCCTACTACCCAGCTGAGTGCAGGAGCAATCTGTAAGGTCAGGGATAGAAGTGGGGAGGTCACCGGGTTGGACAGGGAGGGAGGAGTCAAAGCTCAAAGACAGTGAAATGATCTCGGGATCCCACCCAGACTCTGCTCATTCATCTCGGGGGCTGCTGCCATCTGCATCATAATGATGACAAAATGTGCTCCCTGAAGTTATAAAATACTGCATTAAGAATGATACCTCTCATAAAGACATGGGCTTGAGTCCCAAGCAGCCTCCCATCCTTTGCTGCCTTTCTAGTCAGAAACTGTCTTCCATCGAAAGCCTTACTCCCCATCTCTTGGGGGTGGGAGACACCTCGCAAACTAGCATGCCCCAGACCACACATTCCAGACAAGAGGCAGGTGGGTGTGCAGAAGGTTGGGGTAACTGGCTCCCTACTGGCAGGGCTTGGGTGTGCCTCCTGGACCTTTCCCACCCCCACAATGCCACACTATGGGGGACACCACAGAGGTCCCCCCATATCACCACTCAGCATCACCCACTGGCTCACCACCCCTCTTTCCTCCTAACATGTCTTCTTGACATTGCTGAGCTTCACCTCTCCATCCCCCTGCCCTGCCCTGCCCTGCGCTGGGCTGGGCTGAGTGCTGCTCTGTCTTCCACACTGCTGTTTTCCCACAGAACCCCTCCCCAAGCCACAGAGGACCTGTTTCTGCCTACCTCTCTCTTTTATAATTACATAGAATTTTATCCTTACTAATGCTTTTGTTTTGTTCTACCACCTACACCGTCTGGTAATGATGATGATAACCAGCACTCTTCTGGATAACGTTATCTTGGTCTGTCTCCATCTTACTATTTTTAATCATTTGGTGTCTTTTTCTCCCTAGGCAACATGCAGTTTGGCATTTCTTTCTTATCTTTTTTTAAAAATTTATTTAAAAAATTATTTATTTGAGAGAGTGAGCGAGCAAGAGAATGCAGGAGCAGGGGGAGGGGCAGAAGGAGAGGGAGAGAAGCAAAGATCCCTTTGATCCTGATGTGGGGCTTGATCTCAGGACCCTAAGGTCATGGCCTAAGCCAAAATCAAGAGTTCAATGCTTAACCGACTGAGCCACCCAGGTAGCCTGTTAAAACATCTTTCCCTCATTCTTACTCTGGAAAAATACCAGATGGATCTCATAGATATACTCAGAACATTCTACCCTAAAACAACAGAATACTCATTCTTCTCAAGTGCACATGGAACTTTCTCCAGAATAGACCACATACTAGGTCACAAATCAGGGCTCAACCAATACCAGAAGACTGAGATTATTCCCTGCATATTCTCTGACCACAATGCCGTGAAACTGGAACTGAACCACCATAAAAAGTTCAGAAGAAAATCAAACACTTGGAAGCTAAAGATGATCCTTCTTAAGAATCTGTGGATCAACCAGGAAACCAAAGAAGAACTGAAACACTTCATGGAAACCAATGAGAATGAAGATACATTGATCCAAAACCTATGGGATACAGCAAAGGCAGTCCTAAGGGGGAAATTCATAGCCATCCAAGCCTCACTCAAAAAGACTGAAAAATCCCGAATACACTAACTCTCATTACACCTTAAAGAACTGGTAAATCAACAAAAAATTAAACCACCCCTCACACAAGATGGGAAATAATTAGGATTAGAGCAGAGATGAATGAATCCGAAATTAGAGATACAGTAGAACACATCAACGAAACTAGAAGCTGGTTTTTTGAAAGAATCAATGAGATCGATAAACCATTGGCCAAATTAATCCAAAAGAAAAGGGAGAAGACCCAAATTAATAAAATTATGAATGAAAGGGGAGAGATCATGACTAACATCAAGGAAATAGAAACAATCATCAGAAATTACTATCAACAGTTATATGCCAATAAGTTTAACAACCTAGAAGAGATGGATACATTCCTAGAAACCTATAAACTTCCAAGACTGAAACAGGAAGACATTGACAATTTGAATAGACCTATATCTAGTAATGAGATTGAAGCAGTGATCAAAAACCTCCCCAAAACAAGAGTCCAGGCCCAGACGGATTCCCTGGGGAATTCTACCAAACATTCAAGGAAGAAATAACACCTATTCTCCTGAAGCTCTTTCAAAAAATAGAAACGGAAGGAAAACTTCCAGACTCTTTCTATAAAGCCAGCATTACTCTAATCCCCAAACCAGACAAAGACCCCATCAAAAAGGAGAACTTCAGACCAATATCTCTGATGAATATGGATGCCAAGATTCTCAACAAGATCCTTGCCAACAGGATCCAACAATGTATTAAAAATATTATCCAACACGACCAGGTGGGTTTTATCCCAGGGATGCAAGGGTGGTTCAACACTCACAAATCAATCAACGTGATAGAACAAATCAATAAGAGAAGAGAGAAGAACCACATGGTACTCTCAATTGATGCAGAAAAGGCATTTGACAAAATACAACATCCGTTCCTAATCAAAACTCTTCAAAGTATAGGGATAGAGGGAACATTTCTCAACCTCATAAAATCTACCTATGAAAAACCCACAGCGAATATTATTCTCAACGGGGAAAAACTGACAGCCTTTCCTCTGAGATCAGGAACAAGACAAGGATGCCCACTCTCACCACTACTGTTCAACGTAGTGTTAGAAGTTCAAGCAACAGCAATCAGACAACAGAAAGAAATAAAAGGTATTCAGCTTGGCAAAGAAGAAGTCAAACTCTCTCTCTTTGCAGATGACATGATATTCTATGTGGAAAACCCAAAAGACTCTACCCTCAAACTACTAGAACTCATACAACAATTCGGTAATGTGGCAGGATACAAAATCAATGCACAGAAATCAGTTACATTCTTATACTCTAACAATGAAAACACAGAAAGGGAAATCAGAGAATCGATTCCGTTTACTATAGCACCAAAAGCCATAAGATACTTAGGAATAAATCTAACCAAAGAAGTCAAGGATTTGTACTCGAGGAACTACAGAACACTCATGAAAGAAATTGAAGAAGACACAAAAAGATGGAAGATCATTCCATGCTCATGGATCAGAAGAATAAACATTGTCAAAATGTCTATACTGGCCAGAGCAATCTATACTTTCAATGCCATTCCGATCAAAATTCCGCCAACATTCTTCAAAACATTGGAACAAACAATCCTAAAATTTATATAGAACCAAAAAAGATACTGAATTGCTAAGGAATTGCTGAAGAAGAAAAACAAAGCTGGGGGCATCTTGTTACCTGACTTTAGGCTTTATTACAAAGCTGCGATTACCAAGACAGAATGGTACTGGCACAAAAACAGAGAAATAGACCAATGGAACAGAGTGGAGAGCCCACATATGGACCCACAAATCTATGGGCAAATCATCTTTGACAAAGCAGGAAAAAATATCCAGTGGAAAAAAGACAGTCTCTTCAATAAATGGTGCTGGGAAAAATGGACAGGTACATATAGAAGAATGAAACTAGACCATTCTCTTACACCACACACAAAGGCAAACTCGAAATGGATGAAAGACCTCAACGTGAGACAGGAATCCATCAAAATCCTGGAAGAGAACATAGGCAGTAACCTCTTTGACATCGGCCACGGCAACTTCTTTCAAGACACGTCTCCAAAGTCAAAGGAGACAAAAGCAAAAATGAACTTCTGGGACTTCATCAAAATATAAAGCTTCTGTACAGCAAAGGAAAGAGTCAACAAAACAAAGAGGCAACCCATAGAATGGGAGAGGATATTTGCAAATGACACTACAGACAAAGGGCTGATATCCAAGATCTATAAAGAACTACTCAAACTCAACATCCAAAAAGAAGATGAACACATCAAAAAATGGGCAAGGGACATGAAGAGGCACTTCTCCATAGAAGACATACAAATGGCTAACAGACACATGAAAAAATGTTCAGCATCACTAGCTATCAGGGAAATTCAAATGACACTGTAATACCACCTTACACCAGTCAGAATGGCCAAAATTAACAAGACAGGAAACAACAAGCGTTGGAGAGGCTGCGGAGAAAGCAGACCCTCTTACACTGTTGGTGGGAATGCAAGTTGGTGCAGCCGCTTTGAAGAACAGTGTGGAGATTCCTTAAAAAATTAAAAATAGAACTACCCTATGACCCTGAAATTGCACTACTGGGCATTTACCCCAAAGATACAGATGTAGTGAAAAGAATGTATCCCAATGTTCATTGCAGCAATGGCCACAATCGCCAAACTGTAGAAAGAGCCAAGGTGCCCTTCAACAGATGAATGGATAAAGAAAATATGGTCCATATATACAATGGAATACTATGCCTCCATCAGAAAGGATGAATATCCAACTTTTGTAGCAACATGGACTGGACTGGAAGAGATTATGCTGAGTGAAATAAGCCAAGTAGAGAAAGTCAAGAATCACATGGTTTCACTTACTTGTGGTGCATAAGGGGTAACCTAGCGGACAGTAGGAGAAGGAAAGTAAATGGGAAGTGGGTCATCCAGGGAGAGAAATGAAACATGAGAGACTTTGGACACAGAAACAAACTGAGGGACTTGGAGGGAGGGAGTGGGGGGATGGGAGAGCCTGGTGGTGGGTACTGGGGACACCTAAAGCATGGAGCACTGGGTGTGGGGAATGGGTAATTAATCTTGGAACACTGAAAAAATAAAAAAAAGAAAAAAGAAAAAATAGTTAAGCTACGGGCAGCATTATTTTGTGGTAATTTTTTTTACCATATTAAAAATATTATTCCACATGTTCTGGCATCAGCAACAGCCACTTCAAAACATGAAGGACAAGGGATCTTAAAGCCTGATTTCAGTTAGGTCCTGATGTTTTGAAGTTTCACTGTAACGTGTTCAGATTTGGATTTCTTTTATTGATACTACTCAGTACTTGGGAGTATGCTTTATATTTTGAGGACTGTTACCTTTTTAAGATTCTGGTAAATGAAAAATGTGCCAGTCATTGGTTCTATGCTTTTGTTTAAAACCTCATGCCTGGGGCACCTGGGTGGCTCAGTTGGTTAAGTGACTGCCTTCGGCTCAGGTCATGATTCCGGAAACCCTGGATTGAGTCCCACGTCGGGCTCCCAGCTCCGCGGGAACCCTGCTTCTCCCTCTCTCACTCCCCCTGCTTGTGTTCCTTCTCTGGCTGTGTTTCTCTCTGTCAAATAAATAAAATCTTTAAAAAAACCCAAAAAACAAAAAAAACCTTATGCCTATTAGCTGCTTTTTCATATATAATTTTTTTCTTTTTGAGCTACATTCTGAGCAAATTCCTAAGTCTTATTTTTAAACGCAATATAGCTATATATTTTTTTCACTTCTATGAGCAGTTTTCATTTCTAAGATTTCTAATGGGTTCTGTTCCTCTTCTGTAATCCTCTTCACTTCTGTCTGTTCCCCACCCTAGTAGATATTATTCTGCTCTTTAAGGATTAAAAATATATTTAAAACTTTTACTCTGTAACTTTATTTCTGTCCGGAACCTATCTTCTGACTGTAGCTTTCGTTGGCTCTCTTCCTTAATGTTGTAACCCCCCACCCCCCGTGTTTTGGAATTCCGGTGTGCAAGCTCATCTCCTGCTGCACATTCTCCTTCATCTGTCTCCATGTGCACGCTGTGCTCACAAGTACCTGGAGCCCCCTCTTGAACAGAACCTTACATGATGGCCCAGGGCTCTGACCCTCGGTGACAGGGATGCTGCAGGCCCCGGCACTGAGGCAGCAGGTGGTTTGGCTCAGGTGCTCGTCAGGGTCCTACCTCTGGGTCAGATAGATGTACGGACTTTGCAACAGCTGCCATTTCACGGAGCTACTTTTCTCGTTCTCCTGATAGAAGCAACGGTGCCCTCCTTCACTTACAAACAGCCCTGGTGTGGCACAGTGATCCGGGCTCTGTTTCCCGAGTCACAGAGTACACGCCCAGGTCCCCAGTGCACTGTGGGCTCCAAAGGACCAGCCCCTCGGCCTGCTGGGCAGCCAGCAGCTTTGGCCTCATCCCTGCTTCCAATTTCCCTTATGTTTCTGAGCCGCACAGATGTCTACCTTGCCTGGAACCTCGCTTGGAGTCTTTTTGTTTCCTTTTGTTACATCCTGTCTCTTGGGGGCTTACACGATGATTTACCAATGCCAGGTCACCAAGACATTCCCTGACGACCTTCATAACCTCCTCCCCCGCCACTGGGCCATGTGACCTAGTGTGGCATCTCCTCGGTCATCTGGTCAACTAAGACCTCTCACCTACCTAGAGAACAGCCAAGCACTGAAAACTCTGCGTTCCTCCTCTGTCCAAATGCCAATCTCCGCCTTCCCATTTCTTCAATGCACCTCCTCAGAGACTCCTCTCCTGATGACCCTATCTCAGCAGCACGCCCCCAGCATTCGTTACGGCGCCCAGTTAATTTTCTTTGGAGCAAAGCTGCAAATAGCCACAAGACCTCAGCGCAGCAGCCACCGGCCCCATTTCTTTCTGCCCAAACCTCCCTGTACAGCTCACCCTGACAAGAGTGCTATCTACACGTGTAAAGGTCCAAGTACACGGGCAGAGACGCCCTTCCGTGAAAGGAAGCTTACCTCCTGGGGGAGGAAGCCTGAGTTTGTTTGCAGGCCTGAGATGATGGGATTATTTGGTATTATGTCCAATAAACACCAGTTCTGGTGTCTGTTTTAGCAAAAAGAAAATATAGGAGAACCTGGTTAGTTACGACTAACTGGATGGTGAAACATCTTACTTAATGGAAATTTGAAATTCTGGATCTTTCCATAAAACAGAGTTTGATTTAAAAAACAATTTTTTTTTTGAACCTGTGCAGTAAGACCCAGTATTGATTTACAGAACTCTGCCAAAAACAGACACTGATGGGACCTATTCCAATGAACAGTAAACTGTTTGTGATGAATAATGTTTATTTGGGATTGCAAGCTATAAAAGCAGCAAGAATTAGTACTTCCCTGTAATTTCCTAGGTATTGGGCATTTGCTTAGGAAGCATGCTTTTTTTCCCTCCCACAGATACTGGAAAGGTGAAGATTACCAAAGCCCTCTCTAAATTACCATAAATTCAAAACCAGTAAGGCCAGATGAATGAGATTTGAGATGCACACAACTCTTGCATAGTTGGGTCTGAATTTGGAAGGGGACACCGCGCCACACTCCGCCTCCAGCCAGCGTCGGGGCCCGTGCAGGGGGCTCTTGGGTTAAACCAGATCACAGCGCCATTCTATCCATTTCAAATATGCAGCAGATATCTGGGGAAGTGAGGAGCCTTGGGGTTGCTTTCTCACTCTCTCTGCAGAAGGCACTGCAATTCTGGTCAGTCTGTCAAATACGAGAGGTACAAAGTCCTGGAGAAAGAATGGCCAGTCTGGATGGACAGGAGGAGACATATCTGTACCACCACTGCGCTTGGGAACGGAGGAAGTCCCTTTCCTGGTAGGAGGGGTGAGAGGTTTTTGAAACGGTCAAAACAGGAACTGTCTATCCAAGAACGAAATTGCAGGACACAGAATAAGAGAAGATTTGCCGCCTGCTTCCTTTGGAACGGGGCTTTACTTCAAAGGGCTCTAGTGTTAGTGTAGGAAATGGCCAACCCTGAGGAGATTAGAGGTCTGGAGCAAACACCCTCTGCTGGGTAGGTCTTCAAGATGGCCAAGATGTGGCCGCTCAGTGGCTTCTGGATTCCCAAAGAGAGCTGGGCCGAGAGACTGTCAAGGCGTGTGTATTCTACGGAATTCCATTTTCAAAAGCAGTAAGGCTTTTTATGATGTGGGTTCAAGGATATTCAGTATCTGAGATTAGCAGCTTGGGGCACAGAAACCAAATGAATAGGCATAAATGTGCAGTATCTTCCAAAGTGAATGTACTACAGTCTAGAAAGTAGAGACATTCCTACTTAAAAAAAAATGCATACAACTCTTGGCTGTTACTGGCTATTTCGAATTCTAGGAAACCAGGGAGGAGTCTCACATTCAGCTGCAGCCCTCGGGTCCCTGATCTCTGCCCCACCCCCCAGCAGAAACTGTAGTCCCAA